>JADGIP010000282.1:0-24112 GCA_016618355.2 Astraeus odoratus | reverse complement strand
AAAAAAAACCTCCGCCGAAGAGCAGAGGTATTTGTCATAAGTTAGGTTATCGCGCCAGCCAGCCGCCATCAACCGCGACGGTATAACCATTGATATAGTCCGATGCCGGGGAAGCCAGGAACACTACCGGCCCCATCAGATCGCTCGGCAGCCCCCAGCGGCCCGCCGGAATACGCTCCAGGATCGCCGCACTGCGTTCTTCGTCAGCACGAAGCTGCTGGGTGTTGTTGGTGGCCATGTAGCCCGGCGCAATCGCGTTGACGTTGATGTTGTGCTGCGCCCATTCGTTCGCCAGCAGGCGGGTCACGCCCATCACCGCGCTTTTCGACGCGGTGTAAGACGGCACGCGGATGCCGCCCTGGAAGGAGAGCATCGAGGCGATGTTAATGATCTTGCCGCCCTTGCCCTGCGCGATGAAGTGCTTCGCCGCCGCCTGGGACATAAAGAACACGCTCTTGATGTTCAGGTTCATGACATCGTCCCAGTCGGTCTCGCTGAAGTTAATCGCGTCTTCACGGCGGATCAGCCCCGCGTTGTTGACCAGAATGTCGATATGGCCAAATTCCACCACCGCGCGATCCAGCAGCTCCGGAATAGCGTCGATTTTACGCAGGTCGGCGGTCAGGCTGAGAAAACGGCGGCCCAGCGCGGTTACGCGTTCGATGGTTTCCGTGGGCTCAACGATGTTAATCCCGACGATATCACAGCCCGCTTCCGCCAGGCCTAACGCCATCCCCTGGCCCAGTCCGGTGTCACACCCGGAAACCACGGCCACTTTACCCTGCAGAGAAAATGCATCCAGAATCATGTTTGTTCCTTACTCTTTCAGCGCCTGTCATCAACAGGCAGATGTATGCTTAACTGCCCGCGACTAGCGCAGATCCTTAACCGCGACGTGGTCCATGTCATCGAAGACCTGGTTTTCTCCAACCATCCCCCAGATGAAGGTATAAGCTTTCGTCCCCACGCCGGAGTGAATAGACCAGCTGGGTGAAATCACCGCCTGCTCGTTATGCATGACGATATGGCGAGTTTCCTGAGGCTGTCCCATCATGTGGAACACGCAGGCGTCTTCATCCATGTTGAAGTAGAAGTAGACTTCCATGCGGCGTTCGTGGGTATGGCACGGCATGGTGTTCCACAGGTTACCCGGGGCCAGTTCGGTCAGCCCCATACTGAGCTGGCAGGTTTCCAGCACATCCGGCACGAAGTATTTATTGATGGTGCGGCGGTTGCTGGTGAGGTTGTCGCCCAGCGTCACGGGCGCAACGTCTGCGGGCGTTACTTTTTTGGTTGGATAAGCGGTGTGCGCCGGGGCGCAGTTGTAGTAAAACTTCGCGGGTTTACCGCCGTCGATGCTGGCAAAGACCACCTCTTTCGCCCCTTTGCCGACGTACAGCCCGTCGCGGTGGCCAATCTCGTAGCACTGGCCGTCCACGGTAATCGTGCCCGGCCCGCCAATATTAATCACGCCCAGTTCACGACGCTCCAGGAAGTAGCTTACGCCCAGCTGCTTGCCTACTTCACCGCCCACGGAGACGGTTTTCGCCACCGGCATAATGCCGCCCACGATAATGCGGTCGATGTGGCTATAGACCATGGTGTACTTATCGGCTTCGAACACCTGCTCAACTAAAAACTCGCTGCGCAGTCCCTGAGTATCCAGCGTTTTGGCGTGCGCGCTGTGGATGCTTTGTCTGACGTCCACGGTAACCTCCAGATGTGGTCATGCCCGAAGGCAGAAATTAAACGAAACGACGTTTCGTTTTATGATGAGCACATACTAGCGGCATAAAATAGGGTTTTCAATTGCAATTAAAACAACGTTTCATTTTTTATTTTTGTTTATAACAGAAATGACGCGCGGATCACGATTACTTCCCATGAAGAGAAGAACACGATAAAAAAAACCTCCCGAAGGAGGTTTTTTAAGTGAGGAGAAATTAGCGTTCGATGGCGAGCGCCACACCCTGTCCGCCGCCTATACAGAGGGTAGCGATCCCTTTGCGCGCGTTTCGCTTTTTCATTTCGTGGACCAGCGAAACCAGGATTCGGCAGCCGGACGCGCCGATGGGATGACCCAGCGCAATTGCACCGCCGTTCACGTTGACCCGCAGCGGATCCCACTCCAGCATTTTGCCGACCGAGATCGCCTGCGCGGCAAAGGCTTCGTTCACTTCTATCAGATCGACATCCGAAAGTTGCCACCCTGCGCGCTCCAGGCAGCGACGGGTAGCGTAGACCGGCGCAATCCCCATCAACGCAGGATCCACGCCCACGCTGGCAAACGCCTTAATGCGGGCCAGCACGGGGAGATCGAGCTCAAGGGCTTTGCTTTCGCTCATCATCATCACGGCGGCGGCACCGTCGTTAATGGACGAGGCATTGCCTGCGGTGACAGAGCCCTGTGTTTCAAACGCGGGGTTCAGTCTCGCCAGGCCTTCCGCGCTGGCATCCGTGCGCGGCTGTTCATCGGTATCGACGACGATCGCCTCGCCGTTCTGACGCTGCGTGCTGACCGGGACAATCTCGTCGCGAAAGCGACCGGAATCAATCGCGGCACGCGCTTTTTGCTGCGAACTGAGCGCATAGGCGTCCTGCAATTCGCGGCTAATGCCGTACTCGCGCGCCAGGTTTTCTGCCGTCACGCCCATATGATAGTCGTTGAACGCATCCCACAGCCCGTCATGCACGAGGCTGTCGAGCAGCTGGCTGTTACCCAGCTGCGCGCCGGTTCGGCTATCGGTGAGAACGTGCGGCGCGCGGCTCATGTTCTCTTGTCCGCCAGCTATAACCACATCCGCTTCACCGCACTGAATGGCCTGGGTGGCGAGATGCAGCGCTTTTAACCCTGAACCACAGACGTCGTTGATGGTAATGGCGGAGACGGTATTGGGCAGCCCACCCTTCAGCGCCGCCTGACGCGCAGGGTTTTGCCCGGCACCGGCCGTGAGAACCTGCCCCAGGATCACCTCATCAACTTCATGGGCTGCGATCCCGCTACGTTCCACCAGCGCTTTAACGACCACGCTGCCCAGGTCAACCGCCGAGTGACGCGCAAGCGCTCCCTGAAAACAGCCGATAGCCGTACGCAACGCACCCACTATTACGACATCTTTCATCACGACCTCTGTGTTAAATGACATGACGATAGTAGAGGATTGTTACTGGCAATTATCTTAATTGTTTAAAAATAGTGAGTTTAATCACAAGGATTAGCGTGCATCCTGCAGATACTGCCGCAGCCAGCTTCCGGCCACGCCGGGAGGGGATCGTTTATTCCACAGCAGATCGATGCCGATCGCCCGTGGCCAGCCGGGAACATTGAGCTGTACCAGCGACTTCGCAGCGGCGAATTCATCCACCAGCGCGCACGGCAGCACGCACCAGCCGAACCCCTGGACGGCCATACTCAACAGTAACAGGTAGTTCGGCGCTGACCAGACGGGCCCGCGCGCGATCTCAGCCTCGCGCTCAAGGTAGGTGCTGAGCCTCAGCTCCCGCCAGCCGTGCAGCTCGTCGCTCTGCACCTCGTGTTGTCCGGCGAGCGGATGCGTGGTCGCGGCATATATCGCCATTCGGGTCTGCACCGGCAGCCGGGTAGCGCCAATATCCGTAGGATAACCGTCTCGCGCTTCCGTCAGCCCCACCTGCGCGCGCTCCTTTTGCAGCAGATCGATCACGTCCTCTTCCTCGCCAATCAGGCATTCGAATTCCGTGTGGGGAAAGCGAGCGTCAAACTGCTTCATCAGATCTTCAAGCACGTCGGGGTTGAGGGTATCGGAGAGGACAAACGTCAGACGCGCTTCCGTTTGTGCCGTTAACGACACCGCCAGCTCATCCAGCCGCGTGCTGGCGGCAAGGATGGCCTGCACATAGCCCAGCACCTGTTCTCCCTGGACCGTTAACACCGGCTGGCGCGCCGAGCGGTCAAACAGTTCGAAACCCAGATCGGCTTCAAGGTTGGCAATGGAGGTGCTGATCGTCGACTGGCTTTTACGCAGCCTGCGCGCGGCAGCAGAGAAAGAGCCTGCCGCAACGGTCTCAACAAATGCGGTAAGAGCTTCAGGTGAATAGCGCATAAACTATCTACTTTATCGATGGATACTATCTTTAATATATCAGCTTTAGCGATAAAAATAGGCTGCATCAACGCCCATACCGGTGAATAAATGAGGTCTACACTATGCAACATCAGGATGCACTCCAACGTAAGCTGCCGGAGCGGATCTTTCATGCTGTCTGTTTCGAAGGGATTGCCACGGCAATTCTCGCCCCCACGGCGGCATGGCTGATGCAGCGCTCGGTGGTGGAGATGGGTGGGTTAACCATTATCCTGGCTACCACCGCCATGCTCTGGAACATTATCTATAACTTCGGCTTCGACCGTTTCTGGCCTGTCCAGCGCGTAAAACGTACGGCAAAAGTGCGCGCGCTGCACGCCCTGGGGTTCGAATGCGGATTTATTGTAATCGGCGTGTCGATTGTCGCCGCCGTGCTGGGCGTGACCCTGCTTGAGGCATTCACGTTAGAAATTGGTTTCTTCCTGTTCTTCCTGCCATATACCATGTTCTATAACTGGGCATACGATAACCTGCGTGAGAAATTCCTTAAGCGTCGCCAGCAACGACGCGCTCTGGCAGGCTAAACCCTCGCTGGCCGGACGCCTGTTCCGGCCAAACTCCGTCGAAGCAACTGCGCTCTTCAGGCATAACTATGGTAAATTGCACGCCATTCTGATGGTTTGTTAGTTGAAACGTTGCTCTAATGTCGAAAATTTGGTCAAAAGATGAGACTCTCTGGAGTTTCGCTCTCTATGGCACGGCCGTGGGCGCAGGAACGCTGTTCTTGCCCATTCAGCTGGGCTCCGCAGGCGCTATTGTCCTGTTTATCACCGCCCTCGTGGCCTATCCGTTAACCTACTGGCCGCACCGGGCGCTGGCGCAATTTATTCTCTCGTCAAACACAAAAGGTAATGAAGGGATCACCGGCGCCGTCTCCCACTACTATGGTAAGAAGATTGGCAATCTGATCACCACGCTCTATTTCATCGCCTTTTTTGTGGTGGTGCAGATTTATGCGGTGGCCATTACCAACTCGTTAACCGAGCAGCTGGCAAAACACCTGACGGTGGATACCGCCGTTCGCGTGCTGGTCAGCCTGGGGGTGGTGCTGGTATTGAATCTGATTTTCCTGATGGGACGGCATATCACGATAAAAGTGATGGGCTTCCTGGTGTTTCCGCTGATTGCCTATTTCCTGTTTGTCTCGATCTATCTCACCGGAAGCTGGCAGCCCTCGTTGCTCACCAGCCAGATGGCCTTCGATCGCCAAACGCTGCATCAGGTATGGATTTCAATTCCGGTGATGGTGTTTGCCTTTAGCCATACCCCGATTATCTCAACGTTTGCCGTTGACCGACGCGAGAAGTTTGCCGACGGTGCCATGGATAAATGCAAGAAGATCATGAAGGTGGCGTACCTGATTATCTGCCTGAGCGTGCTGTTCTTTGTCTTCAGCTGCCTGCTCTCTATCCCACCGTCCTATATTATGGCCGCCAAAGAGCAGGGGGTGACGATTCTGTCAGCGCTGTCGATGATGCCGTCTTCCCCAGCCTGGCTCGGCATTTCCGGGATTATCGTGGCGATCGTAGCGATGTCGAAATCGTTCCTCGGCACCTATTTTGGGGTGATTGAAGGGGCGACGGAGATCGTGAAGTCGTCGCTTAATCAGGTGGGGATTAAAAAGAGCCGCGCCTTTAACCGCGCGATTTCCATTATGGGGGTGTCGTTAATCACCTTTGCGGTGTGCTGCATTAACCCGAACGCCATCTCGATGATTTACGCCATCAGCGGCCCGCTTATCGCCATGATCCTGTTTATCATGCCGACGCTGTCGACGTATCTGATCCCTTCCCTGAAACCGTACCGCTCCATTGGCAGCCTGCTGACGCTGATCGTCGGCGTGCTGTGCGTGTCGGTGATGTTTGTTGGCTAGAAGTACTCGTGCCCGGCGTGCCGCCGGGCGCGTTATTTACGCCCGAATATCGTCATATTCCCGCGTCTTATCAAACTCATGCTTCGCAAACGGGCACAGCGGAATAATTTTGCGGTTCTCACCGCGCATCTTCTCCACCACTTTCGCCACCAGCTGTTTACCGACGCCCTGCCCTTTCAGGCTCTCATCCACATCGGTGTGCTCGATAATGCTCAGGTGCTCGCCGGTCGGCACGAAGACAATCTCTGCGACCTGATTGCCGTTCTCATCATTCACGTAAAACTTGTTATGGCCTTCCAGAATATCCATGGTTCCTCGCTTATTTTTGGCGATACTTCAGCGCACCGCTCGGGCAGGTATCAATCACGCGTACAACCGTTTCAACGTCCACTTCATCAGGAATGATCCACGGCTTACGTTTCAGATTAAACAGCTTTGCGCTCCCACGCACGCAGTTACCTGAGTGTTTGCAGATCCCGGTATTAAAGTAAACGTCAATTTTCTCGCCGGTATAGGCCCGGTACCCCTCATCCAGTAGTTCTTTATCCATGACATTGCCTCTGTAATTATTATCTTGCTGAATGAAGCATAGCCTTACGGGATCCTGATGGCTATAACGCCGAAAACGAAAAGCCAGGTCACAACTCTTTTCTCGCCAGATTGCGTCCGCTATTGGCACATGTCAGGCTCCGCAAATCTCTCACTTTCATAGGGCTAACACAGGTTGAATGAAACGCAGACTCTCTTTTCAGGTAAAGCTGTTTTTAGCGCTGGTGTGCTTCTCCTGCCTGCTGTTAGTTCTGCTGGGAACGATCCTGTTTCATTTTATTGACCGACAGCTACACCACGATTTGGGCCAGCGCGCCCGGGTTCAGGCCAGTGAAATCGCCCTGATACCGGGTCTGGCGGAAATGGTGGCAGCCAGAGATATCCCCGGTATCGCCCGCTTAATACAGCCGCTGCGTGCCGAAAGCGATGCCAGCTATATTGTGATTGGCGATACCCGGGAACAGCACCTTTATCATTCGGAATCACCGGAGCGCATTAATTTACCGATGATTGGAGGGGATAATGCGGAGGTGTTAAAAGGCAAAACCATTATTTCCGTGCGTCAGGGCGGGATTGGGGTGTCGCTGCGCAGCAAAGCGCCAATTTTTAATGCGCAGCATCAGGTCATTGGCATCGTCTCGGTCGGCTATCTGACCTCGTATATTGCCAATATTAACGCCCGCATTCTCTGGCAGGCTGGACTGTACGGTATTGCCCTTCTGCTGTTGCTGTTTATTTTCTCCTGGCTGTTTACCCGCAATCTTAAAAAGCAGATGTTCCGCCTTGAGCCGAAAGATATCGCCCAGCTTGTTTTGCAGCAACGCGCGTTATTAGAAGCGATGTACGAGGGGGTATTTGCCATCAATGAAGAGAAGCGGCTGATTTTAATTAACCGGGCAGCCAGGGAGATGCTGGATATTCATCAAAGTGAGAAAGAACTTATCGGCAAACCGCTGGAAGTCGTTCTGCAGATGTCGCCGGGCTTTTTATCCCAGCGCTACGCCTCGGTAAGCGCTGGTCGCCACGACCAGATCGCAGTCCTTAACCAGCGAGAGGTGATCGTTAACCGCGTGGCGATTGAGGTCGAACCCGGCGTTGAAAGCGGCTGGGTATACAGCTTTCGCGACAAAAACGACATTAACACCCTCAGCAGCCAACTGAGCCAGATCAAGCGCTATGCGGACAACCTGCGCATTATGCGCCACGAGCAGCTGAACTGGACCGCCACGCTGGTGGGGCTGCTGCAGATGAAACACTATGACGAGGCGATCCGTTACATCCAGGTGCAGTCAGAAGGCGCGCAGCGAGTGCTGGATTTTGTCTCCGCCCATTTTGTCTCTCCGGCCCTGTGCGGGCTGCTGTTAGGAAAATACGTCAGCGCGCGCGAAAAAGGCGTTGAACTGCAATTTGACCCGGCCTGCCAGCTCACCCGCATGCCCGGCACGCTCAACGAAACGGAGCTGATGTCCATTATTGGTAACCTGCTGGATAACGCGGTCGACGCGACCCTTAAGGCACCGGTCCCCGCGCCGGTGGAACTCTACATTTCTGACCGCAACCAGGAGTTGTTGATAGAGGTGGCAGACAGAGGCTGCGGTGTGGATGAGGCGGTGAAGCCACACATTTTCCGCCAGGGATTCAGCAGCAAACCGGAAAGTGAAAACGACATTGTGGGTACCGAGCACGGTATTGGCCTGTTTCTGGTGGCAGGCTATATCAGGAAAGCGGGCGGCAGCATAGAGATCGCCGACAACACGCCGCAGGGCACCATTTTTTCTGTGTTTATTCCCAATGGACAACCGCATGACCCAACCACTTGACGTTGTGATCGTTGAAGATGAACCGCACCTGGCGGAACTGCATCGCGAGTATATCGAGCAGAATTTTCACTTGCGCGTGGTGGGCATCGCCGCGTCGATTGAGCAGGCATGCAGCCTGATTCGTCAGCATCAGCCGCGGCTTATCCTGCTGGACAACTATCTCCCGGACGGTAAAGGCGTGGAGCTCATCGATAACCCGCTGCTGAAAAGCTATGAATGCTCGGTGATCTTCATCACCGCCGCCAGCGATATGCAGACCTGCAGCCATGCCATGCGCAGCGGCGCGTTTGACTACCTGATCAAGCCCGTCTTTTTCCAGCGCCTGCACGCCTCGCTGGAGCGGTTTATGCGCTTCGTCCACACCGTGCAGCAGGTGAAGGTGGTCGACCAGCACGCGCTGGATCGTCTGTTTAATCTGCCTGCCGCGGAAGCCTCCATTACGCCGTCGACGAAGGGCATTGAACCCCAAACGCTGGAAAGGATTAAACGCCTGTTCGCCGAACATCCCGACAGCGCGATGTCGGTTGAAGAGGTAGTGGAAAACGTGGGGATCAGCAAAACCACGGGGCGTCGCTACCTGGAATACTGCGTGGAGAGCGGGTTAATCATCGTCGAAATGCTGTATGGCAATATTGGTCATCCACGGCGGCTATACCGCAAAGCCGACGATAAACCGTAATCCGAAACCGTTCGCAGGCAAACGTTCGCGGATTTTATGGTGTTAATTGCTGAAACGATGGTGACAGTCACACTTCGGAATCATTGCCCGCGCCTCCCTATTGTCGGAGGCGCGCTTTACGCTATGTTGACAATTAGTTCCTCAAATGTAACTAAAAGGTTAACTATAATGTCGAACACGTTCCGAATTTCTCTGCTTACCGCTACCGTACTGTTCTCTGCTTCTGCACTCTCTGCCCTGCCGCAGGGCTATCCTGCTGAGTATCAAAAAGTTGTCGATGCCGCCACCAAAGAGGGCAAGGTGGTGATTTACTCCACCACCGACACCAAAGCCGCCGGGCCGCTGATTGCGGGCTTCGAAAAAACCTACCCGGGCATCAAAGTTGAATACAACGACATGAACAGCACCGAGCTGTACAACCGTTTTATCAGCGAACAGGCCTCCGGTGGCGGTAGCGGCGACGTGGTCTGGAGCTCCTCAATGGACACCGGGCTGAAACTCGCCACCGACTACGCCATGGAGTACAAATCGCCGGAGCAAAGTCAGCTGCCGAAATGGGCAGTCTGGAAAGATAAGGCATACGGCACCACCTATGAGCCAGTGGTCTTTATCTACAACAAGCGCCTGATCCCGGCTGGCGACGTGCCGGATTCTCACGCCGCGCTGGCGAAGCTGATTGCCAGCCAGACGGACAAATTCAAGAGCAAAGTCACCACCTACGACATCGAAAAATCGGGTCTTGGCTTTATGCTTTCCGTGCAGGATCACAAGGCCGATCCAAACTACTTTAAAACCCTGGCCGACGTCGCCAAAGGCGGCTTAGCGGTGCAGTCATCAACGGGCACCATGATGGAGAGGGTTTCCTCCGGTGAAAACCTGATCGGCTTTAACATCCTCGGATCCTATGCTGAAGCCCGTGCGAAGAACGATCCTTCTCTCGGCATTTCGTACCCGAAAGATTACACGCTGGTGCTCTCGCGCGTGTCGTTCATCAGCCAGCAGGCGCAAAACAGCAATGCGGCAAAACTGTGGCTGGACTATGTGCTGTCTGAAAAAGGGCAAAGCATTCTGGCCAGTCAGGCGGATATCCCCTCCATCCGTAACGATATCGAAGGCAAAAATGATATTGACGGCCTGACCAAAATCCTCGGTAACGCGCTGAAGCCGATCCCGGTTGATGAAACGCTGCTGGAGTACCTGCAGCCGAAAAAACGCCTGGAGTACATCAAAGAGTGGCGTGCAGCCGCCGCCAAATAAGCGTTCGGGCGCGGCGCACGCCGTCGCGCTCCCTGTCGACTGAGTTCGTTTTATTGGGCTGCAACACCAGGGATACCCCATGAATACATTACGCAGAAAGTGGCAAAGCCTGCCGCGCGGCATCGTCGTGCTGATAACCGCTCTGGTTATCTACACGCCGCTGTCATTTATCGTGATACAGAGCTTCCTGTCCGCTCCGTTCTTTTCTCCGGCAAAAGAGTGGAGCCTTGAATCATTTGGCTTTATCTTCACCGACCCTGATTTCTATAAGGCCCTGAGAAGCGGCTTTATTCTCGCCTTCGGGCTGGTCATCATCGCCATTCCGCTGGGTGGCGTGCTGGCGTTTCTGATGGTTCGCACCGACCTGCCCGGCCGCCGCCTGATTGAACCGCTGATCCTGGTCCCCATTTTCGTATCGCCGATGGTGCTCGGCTTTGGCTATGTGGTGGCCGCCGGTCCGGTGGGCTTTCTGTCCCTGTGGGCGCAGGCGCTGATCGGCTTTGTGCCGTGGAACATCTACGATATGTCGAGCATCGTGGTCATTGCTGGCCTGACGCACGTGCCGCATGCCTATCTCTATATTTCATCCGCGCTGCGCAGCGTCGGCTCTGATGTGGAAGAAGCCGCGCGCATTGCGGGTGCCTCTCCGCTGCAGGTGATGACCTCCGTCAGCCTGCCGATGGTGCGCCCGTCGATCCTGTACGCCATCGTGCTGCTGTTCTTCCTCGGGCTGGAAGTATTTGGCCTGATGCTGGTGCTCGGCGATCCGGAAGGCAATATGGTGCTGGCAACCTACCTGTACCAGCTGACAAACAAGCTCGGCACACCGTCATATCACCTGATGGCGGCGGTTGCCGTGGTGCTGATTTGCATCACCATCCCACTGGTGATGCTCCAGCGCCGTCTGATGCGCACCGCCAACCGCTTCGTCACGATGAAAGGGAAAGCCTCACAGGCTCGCGCGTTACCGCTGGGCAAATGGCGCTGGGTTGCCGGGGCGGTGGTTGCCTTCTGGCTCACCGTCACCATCGGCGTGCCGCTGCTCGGCGTGGTGCTGCGCGCGTTTATCTCCAACTGGGGTGTGGGCGTTTCGCTGTGGGATGAGCTTTCGCTGAGCACTTTCCGCACCATCTGGGCACAGCCCAACCTGCTGCGCGCCATCGTCAACTCCATGGCAATTGGGGTGATTGGCGGCGCGCTGGCCGTGGCGTGCTACCTGTTCGTCGGGATTGCGATGCACCGTAAACCGGATAACACCACGCGCTTCCTGGACTACAGCGTGCTGGTGCCGCGCGCCGTGCCTGGCCTGCTTGCCGGTCTGGCGTTCCTGTGGGTGTTCCTGTTCCTGCCGATGTGGCTGGACAACTCGCTGAAATCCGGCTGGCTTTCCGGGTTCGCATGGACCGACTGGATGCGCGAGAACGTCATCGTCTGGCTGCGTTCGCTGCGCAGCACCATTTTCAGCGTCTGGCTGGCCTATACCGTGGTGTGGATGGCTTACGGGCTGAGGCTTATCTCTTCCACGCTGCTGCAGGTGGGGCCAGAGCTTGAAGAAGCCGCGCGCAGCACCGGGGCGACGCGCGGGCAGATCACCCGTCATGTGACCATTCCCCTCTCCCGCTACGGTCTTATTGGTTCGTGGCTGCTGATGTTTCTGATCTTTGAGCGCGAATACTCAACGGGTGTGTATCTGCTTTCCCCCGGCACGGAGACCATCGGTTCAATGCTGGTTTCCCTCTGGGCCGCGGGTGCCATTGATATCGTGGCGGCGCTCTCTTTCATTAACATCCTGCTGGTCGTGGTAGGTCTGGGCATTGCCCTTCGTTTCGGAGTGAAAATACATGATTGAATTAGCGGTTGACGATCTGCACTTAACCTACGGCGACAATCCTGTTTTAAAAGGTGTCTCCATGAACCTGAAACGCGGCGAAGTGGTCTCCCTGTTAGGCCCCTCCGGCAGTGGTAAAACCACCCTGCTGCGTGCCGTCGCGGGTCTGGAAAAACCGACGCAGGGGTCGATTGTCATTGGCAACAATAAAGTTTACGACGGCACGCCGCGCAGTGAGATCCCGGCAGAAGAGCGTAACCTGGGGCTGGTGTTCCAGTCCTATGCCCTGTGGCCGCACAAAACCGTGTTTGAGAACGTGGCCTATCCGCTCAAGCTGCGTAAAGTTCCGGCCAAAGAGATCCAGCAGCGCGTACAGGACGTACTGGACCAGCTGGGTCTGGGCCATCTTGGCAAACGTCACCCGCACCAGCTCTCCGGCGGGCAACAGCAGCGCGTGGCGATTGGCCGGGCGCTGGTGTACAACCCACCGGTGATTTTGCTGGACGAGCCGCTTTCCAACCTCGACGCCAAGCTGCGCGAAGAGGCCCGCGTGTTCCTGCGCGAGCTGATTATCAAGCTCGGGTTATCCGCGCTGATGGTGACGCACGACCAGAACGAAGCGATGTCCATATCCGACCGCATCCTGCTGCTTAACAACGGCAAAATTGAGCAACAGGGCACGCCGCAGGAGATGTACGGCTCGCCAAAAACGCTGTTTACCGCCGAGTTTATGGGCAGCAACAACCGCCTGCACGGCAAGGTCACCGAAGTGCGCGACGGCAGAGCGCGTATCGAAGGGAAAGGCTGGGGGCTGTGGGGCCAGGCCGGTGAAGGGGTACAGAGCGGTAATGACGCTACGGCGGTGATCCGGGTCGAGCGCGTGGCGGTGGTTGAGGGGCCAGGGGAAAATCAGCTTGAGCTGCCGCTGCTCACCAGCATGTATCTTGGCGACCGCTGGGAGTACCTGTTCCGCACGCCGGGAGATGATTTTGTCATTCGCGCGTATGGGCATGAGGTGCGGGATCCGCAGCACTGCCATCTTTCGCTGCCGGAGAAGCATGTTTGGGTGTTCCCGAAAAACTGATAAAAAAGGCTGCGTACTGCAGCCTGTTTTACTTTAACAGCGTGAACAACCGTTTATGTCTACGCCGTTGTTAAACATACCCGCTAAGTTATTTAAAATTAAACAAGTTTACTCTGAAGATCTTCCTGTTGTTTACGATAATGTCCGTTCCGCTTATTAACCCTGAGTTGTCCAATGAAGACACGGTCATTATTACTGGCGCTGTTCAGCCTCAATTTAGTTACCGCCTGCAGCGCATCTCATCCGGATAAGGTTGAACAGATACATCATCTGCAGGTTCCGCTAGTTCTACCGGGAGATAAACCGCCTTCCATTCCGGCCTCGCATATTGCAGCGCTTTATCAGGAGAATAAAGTACAGATAGACAGATTATCGGCACAACTGAAATCAGAGTATTTACAGCACGCTACCGCGAAGGATATTTTTACCGAAGATAGCCCCGTTCAGCCAGTCTACGCCTCGCTGACAAAACTAGAACAGCTTGAAATGATTAATCAGCAATACCTGAAAGACAAAAACGTTACCGGCCTGCAAAAGATTAAACTTGCTCTTGATCCTTTAGTTACTTAAATACCAAAAAGCCCAACTGCTAAGCAGTCGGGCTTTTATCATTGAGAGGCTAACAACGATCAATCGTGCTGTCCAAATCGCCATGTCAGGCCTGCTGTTACGGAGCTTACGTCGCTGCTGACGCCAATCTGGTTGGCATTACCCACATTGCTTACCCATTGATATTCGAGGCGACCAGCCAAATTTTTGTTGAACGCATACTCCGTCCCCACCGCGGCAAGCGGGCGAACGCCTGTATCAAAACGATTGTGACCACTTACATCAGATTCTGCCCGATATGCCATCGCACCGGCGCGCCCATAGATATCCCAGCTGTCGGTCACGGCATAGCTGGCTTTTAAGGACATCTGCAGCCCCTGGCTTTTCATTTGTGCGCCCGCACTATGATTGCCTTTAATCTGCATATTTCCTAAATAATCGTAACCACCTTCTACTGCCAGCCAGGGTGTCATCTGATAGCCAGCGTAAACCCCGCCACCGACGTTATCATGATCGATATTATACTGGCTGGAGCCACTGTTATTATCGCTCGCTTTTGAACCGATGCTGGCGTCAAAATAGTGTGACCAGCCGAATTTAGCCCCGCTGTACCATGTACCTGTATCCGCAGCTGCAAATGCAGTTGTGGCTGTGAATGCGTTAGCAATAATTAATGCAAAAAGTGTCTTCTTCATACAAATCCCGTTTACTCCGTTGAATAGTTTCAGTGGGCAAACGATAACGACAAACGAGAACAACGTGAAATATTTTTCTGTTTAATTTTAAATTTTAAAATGACTCCGGTAAATCTCCCAACTCCATTAAATACCCGCCGCGCTTAAATGCGATATATTGACCTTGCTTAAGGGCTGATAATACGTTGAGAATACTGCTGCGTGAAAGAAGCGTACGGTCCTGAATATATTCCAGAATGCTGGTCCGCATACGCGCCTCTTCGGGCAATAATACCATTTCCTGCAAATAACTACGAATCACGGAATAGGTACGTTGCTGCACGACCTGCGCATCACGATAAATGAGATACGCCGTATGATACGACAGCAAGGCCGCAACATCTTCCCAGACGCCCTGTTGACGAAATAGCGTAGCTGCTTCATCTGCATCAGCACGTAAAATGATAGACTCTCTTTCTGCACGTAAAATATGCCCCTGTGTCGGCTGAATCATCTCGGCAATGCCGAACAGATGAGGCTCAAAAACGGTCACCAGGAGCAGACCATCAGATGCCCGCAACAAAGAAAGCTCACCCTCCTGAAAAAGATACATTTGCTGGTGGCCTTTGTGTTTCCAGGTGATCCGTTTACGCGGCACGAGCTTCACTTTTTCCGCGATCGGCTCAAGGATGGCAGTAAGACGTTCAATAGATTGTTCAGGCCGAACGGGAGGTAAAATATTCATGACACCACCTTTTAGCGTTGGGTAATAGCCATTATAGACTACAGCGGTCATGGCTCAGACAAGTATGAGGGAGAAGTGATATCAGATGGAAAAGGATGAGTAAAAAGAAATTTTGTTTATTTTTGAATTTCCCCTCAGAACATTAGTGATATATAACTGATATTTATTGGCACTTGCTTAAAACCATGAAAAACCACGGAGAAAAGACCATTAAAACCTGAAAAATCTTGTCTTTTTACGCATCATTTCATTAATGATTATTCTTAATACAGCAATCAATACTTATTCTTTATAAACAATTACGAAACTTAAAAAGGAAATAGGCCGTTCCGGATTTTGCATTGTGTATTAATCCTGACCATTCTCATTCGAGCCCATACATTCCGGTAATTAACATGAGTAAAATGCATTAAACATAGATTAATTTATCAGGCTGTTACCCTGTTGTAACCTATGTTCGCCATCTCATCCCCCTTTCCATCATGTTATAAAATGCCATAGCAGATTAAACTACAATACTGTATTACCTTAAATTAAGACTTTTTACTACAGCAAGACAGTGTTTCGCCTGTTGTAAAATTGCGAGGCATATTGCAACGTCAGCAAAGTGGTGTGACGCAGTGGCAACACCAAGATATTACATGCAGATCACAATAAAAAAGTTAGCGTCAATTTTGATGTTTATCGTCGCCTTGCTCACTCCGGATCATCCATGCAGCAATTCTAAGAACAGCCAGAGGCAAATCATACGTTATCCCTATCAACCCCCTACATTAATAACGTCAAAACCTATCTTAAATGACAGGTAAAGAATCGATGAAGATGTAGGTCAAAGTGGATTGTTCACTTTCATTATAAGAATGATCAGCTTAGCTAAACCGTTGTGTAGTGTGGAATACAGCGCTATTTGTCATGAAAACCACTTTGCACCCGTGCCGGATCTGTCGAACGAGCTTGCTGAATTGAAACGATGTTTCTTTTTATATACCAAAACCCGCCAATTAGTTACCATGCTTATCATTTCTTAATGCAATCATGATAATTGATAATGACTATCAACAAAGATGCAATATCCCCCGTTTCGATACACATTGGTAAAACGTATCGTGCAACATATTGAAAATGATCAATTTATGATCAATGTTGATTTCAACGAAACGAACATAAGGGGGGTAAAGATGAAAGGCATTAGCCAGGCGCTAAAGAGTGCAGACGAAGTTAAAGCAGTGGCGGCAGAGCTAGAACGCAACGCCAGAAGCAATCTGTTCTATTGCTTGTGGGTGTTTATGTATGAATCGGGCTTGCGTATCTCTGACGTGCTCAAACTCCGGTACGAAGATGTAGAAGGGCAATCTCATCTCAAGGTGAAGCAGGAGAAAACGGGAAACGTATGAGGCCAAAGGTGTCAGCCGCGATGCTGTCAGCCGTAGCGCAACGTAAGGCAGAGCAAGCCGATATGCCAGTGAAGACGGATTTCATCTTTAGCAAGGGCGATCTACGTAGCAGAGGCAACGCTGTAACCCGTAACACGGTATTCACTGAATTTGGGAAGATGGGACGTAGAGCCGGATTCTCTAATGTTGGATGCCATACGCCGCGAAAAAGTCGGGGGCGAATTCTTCATCAAGCTGGGGTGCCGATTGAAACTATCGCCCATTTCCTGGGACAGACAGATCCGCGCTCAACCATGTATTACATCGGGTACGGTCAGGACGTGCAGGACGATTTAACAGAGGAGTTTTCTTTAGAGTGGTGATCCATATGAAACGCTTGATTGTGCTGACGCTGGCGATCATGCCAGCCCTGGCAAATGCCGGACAGATAACCCTGATTCTCGGAGATGAACAGGAGACAGGAAACGCGAAGATTTGCATCTACGAAAATGCCAACTATACGTAGACAGTAACGATCAGACCGTACTAACAGTGCAAATACACCAGGACAGGACATTCGAGGAGGATTAACCCCCTCTTTACTACTTGTAAAGAAATTCAGTTTAGCTTAAGTCTAATACTTGTTGTGCATGTGGTTATTGTTTGTAAAATCACCATGATGATTATTTCCATAACAAGTAGAGGGACTTATGAAGCAATACACCAATGAACTTACCGCAGAAATGCTGGCATCATTTGATCAGTCACCATTCACAGCCGAACAGCTTGCCAAAATGGACGAAGGTTCACAGGCTCTTATCGCTGAAAGAAACGCCTATAATTTCGCGCGTCCAGTTACAGCAGCTTATCTGATCGCTACCGAAGGCAGCTTAACCCGCGATGGGGGGACAGTTTTCAGTGAATACAACGGGCAGCAGATCGAAATTGAAGACGGTACACGGTTAAATGTATCTCTTGTGGGTGATGAAGTTCGTTATCCAGATGGAACCACCGCGAAAATCATCACAGGAATAGGCAATACCTCTGGTGACTCCGCCGCTCTTGTCGGTAGCTTACTCGATAAAGGCGATGAAATTATCAGTAGCCCTCAGGGAAGTGTAAGAAGAGCTGTTCGAGCCGGAGAATCGTTACCAGTAAACTTTCTGAAATAAGGCGGTTATTATGGCATCGGTAAACAGAGGCTGCACAGTTCACGGTAAGAATGTTGGCCTTCATGGGGATAAAACATCTACAGGCTCAGAATGTATTGCTACCCGTACTGGTTTTACAGTCATGGGAAAGCTAAAGCTCTACATAGGCGATAAGACCACACCCTGCCCGAAATGCGGAAAAGTTGGAGTAATTGTTAGCGGAGATCATCGACAAACAAACGGTGTCGCTGTTGCCGTGGATGGTGCAGAAATCCTCTGCGGTTGTCCACAGGGTACTAATTTTCTTATCGCGCCTGGCACAGTTGAGGTGAATGCCCCTTCCAGGGCGATAGCGCCTGTAGAGCCAGTGCAGCACGCACTGGCAGCGAATAAGCAAAACAGCTTTGCTGACACCTGCAAGCCAGAAGATAACCAGCTATTGAACGGCGTTTACATCTGGACTGAAACCACAGACGCAGGACATGCGTTCGTTTCCGTACATCAAGACAATTCGATCTATCTCTATACCTATGGTCGCTACGGCAGAACGGGTCCAGGGAATTTAACTGGTGATGGAATTTTAAACTTTCTGCAAGGTGAAGATGCGAGGGTTTACTATAGAACAGAGCTGTACCGGATGGGCGCAAGAGCGTTTCGAATAGATGATGCTGATCCGACGAAAACAAGGCAATTCTTTGAAGAACTTTGGAATAAGGGTGAACCAGCGATTCGCACATCGGAAATGAAAGAAACAACCCAACGCAGAGGCCGCACAATTGATGAGTACGACGTAACAGGAAACAACTGTACCACTCACTCTGTTGAAGGGATTAAGTTTGCTGGTTCAAGGGTATTCGAGCACAACTACACATCTACTACGACGCAGATTCCTATCGAATCCGAAGAAGATTTCACAATCCCTGTCTCATTGCAGCGTTATCTTGAGTCAAAAAGTTCTGACTTCTCATCAATGACAGTTGTTGAAATGACAGGCGAGTTTAAAAAAATGTCTCCCAACAAGGACAATTTGCCGCGATACCAAGAGTCGCCAAAGGGTAAAGTTCAGCACATTGTAGCCGAAGCAGCGGCTACAGGCGATTCATTATCACAGTATTCCAGCGGTACTTTTGGCGGTGTATTAGGTGGATCTTATGACGTTGACGAATAGGACTAAAACCATTCTCCGATGGGGAGGGATTTGCATTGTCAGCGTAGGTTACTTCCTCGGACTGTTTGTAGCCTCGCAAGCATTCGCGGTTTTCTCTGAAAATCAGACTCTTGTCTCAAATCCTGTTTCATTGAAAGAGTATTACCAAGCGGTTGATTCACTTGCTCAAGCTACAAGCGGTGTTTTTGATGCAGCAATTTATGGTTTCGTGATCAGTGTACCTCTGATCCTGCTCATTTTCAAAAAGGTGAGATGATTTGGAGGGCCGCGAAGCGATGACGAGTAGGACAAAGGCGATTCATCGGTGGGGAGGCATTGCTTTAGTATTCGCCATCTACTCTATCGCCTTGATGATACCAGTGTTTGATTTTGGGCTAACCCGGAAATACAACGGCCCCCCTTCAACAAATCAGATGGAAGCCCGTTTATGTGAAGCGATCACAGATGACTTATCGCGGTCAGTGGATAACCTCTTAATTACTGCATTTGTCGGTAGCGCTATTTGCCTTGTTTTGGCCTTGCTTATCTTCAAGAAAGTGAGATGACCGCCAAAGGCTGGAGAGATCCAGCCTTTCCCCTTTTCCCTAATTTTAGACAATAGGAGCCATAAAGCCCCGTTGGTGATACAGTAACATGCGGAGCGTAGCGACTTCATCAGATTGTCAGATGGATCACACCTTATCAGGATAACCGTGTACCCTTGCGGGAGCGTGGCTGAAACGCTGATAGAGCCTACATCGTAGGTACGGTAATCACCATAAACCTGTTTACGTGGCTCATAAGGCCGCACATCGGGCTTGAATGCGAGTGATCAATCTGTCGATGACATAACGATGCCAGGATGGGCTTTTTCTTCACGTTTTACTATCGCGGTGTGAGGATGCAACTGCCGCCAACGCTGAGTTATACTGTCATCTCACCATGTAACTTAGCGTGACAGTTACCAAGGGCGGATCACAACGGTAGAACCCATAGGCGACTAAAATAGGTAAATATTTAAGCTGCTGATAGAGAAGGCTTTTAAGGCTTGTCCACAAGGGGAAAAACTGGAGCGGGCGAAGGGAATCGAACCCTCGTATAGAGCTTGGGAAGCTCTCGTTCTACCATTGAACTACGCCCGCTTTGAGGTGCGTAAGGCATTATAGACCTTACGCACCTTCATACAAGCCTCTTCACAACTAACCGGCGATTAAATAATCACTTAGCACTTCGGTTTGCTGCCGGGCGCAGGAAGGTAACGCTGCGGATCGATGGCCGTCGCCTTATAGCGGATCTGGAAGTGCAGCTTCACCGAATCGGTACCGGTGCTGCCCATGGTGGCTATCTTCTGCCCCGCCTTCACGTTCTGCCCGTTGTTAACCAGCATCGTGTCGTTGTGCGCGTAGGCCGTGATGTAGTCTTCGCCATGCTTAATCATGATGAGGTTACCGTAGCCGCGAAGCTGGTTACCCACATAAACCACCTTCCCTGCCCCGGAGGCATAAACCGGCGTACCGCGCGCAGCGGCGATATCAATACCCTTGTTGCCACCTTCAGAGAGTGAGTAAGGGGCGACCACTTTACCGCTGGCAGGCCAAATCCAGCAGCGCTGTCCAACCGGCGGCCATGACGATTGCGGTACCTGATAGGACGGCGTCACTTTGGCGGTTTTGCCTTTCGATGAGGATTTTTTGCCCGAGGACGAACTGCCGTTCACCTTGAGCTTTTGCCCCACTTCGATGGTGTACGGCGGAGAGATGTTATTCAGGCGCGCCAGATCCTTCACGCTGGTCCCCGTTGCGCGCGAAATCCGGTACAGCGTATCCCCGCGCTTAACGGTATAGACCGAACCGGAATAGCTACCCATATCCGACGATTTGCTTCCTGAACAGCCTGCCAGGAATAGCGTCAGCGTCAGGCAAAAGATGGCGATGATGGGGTTTCTCGTCAGGCTTCCTGCAAACAAAACAGATCCTCGGTCAGCGTGAATGGCGCACTATGATACCAGCCCGGAGAGATATGGGTCAGCCCTTTTCCGCTCCTGGAAACAAACCGTTCGTATAAGATTGCCGTATAATGCTCCCTGTTGATGGTGCAGAACCATCCGCATCGTTGGCACTGGAGCATGAATGAGTATTCAAGAACACGTTATTTTGGTTAATGACCAGGGAATGGTAATTGGCACTCAGGAAAAATACGCCGCGCATACTGCCCAAACCCCGCTGCATCTGGCGTTCTCATCCTGGCTGTTTAACGCCGAAGGCGAGTGTCTGGTAACCCGACGCGCACTAAGTAAAAAAGCCTGGCCGGGCGTCTGGACGAACTCCGTCTGCGGTCACCCTCAATCTGGTGAACGGACGGAAGAGGCAATTATCCGTCGCTGCCGCGATGAGATTGGCGCAGAAATTACCGCGATTACGCCTGTCGCCTCAGAATTCCGCTACCGCGAAACGGATCCTTCCGGGATCGTGGAAAACGAGATTTGCCCGGTCTTCGCTGCCCGCGTCACCAGCGAACTGCGAATTAACCATGATGAAGTGATGGCATTTGAATGGGTGACGCTGGAATCGTTATTCCGCGCGCTGGACGCCGCCCCATGGAGCTTTAGCCCGTGGATGGTGCAGGAAGCAACGGTCGCGCGAGACGCGCTGAGAGCGTTCGCGGCGCAATAAAAAAGCCCCTTTCGGGGCTTTTTTAGCAACGTAACGCCTTATTTCACCGGGCGCATTGCCGGGAACAGGATCACGTCACGAATGGTGTGGCTGTTGGTGAACAGCATCACCATACGGTCGATACCAATACCCAGACCTGCAGTTGGCGGCAGGCCGTGCTCCAGCGCGGTCACATAGTCTTCATCGAAGAACATCGCTTCGTCATCGCCTGCTGCTTTCGCGTCAACCTGATCCTGGAAACGCTGCGCCTGGTCTTCCGCATCGTTCAGCTCGCTAAAGCCGTTGCCGATTTCACGGCCGCCGATGAAGAATTCGAAACGGTCGGTGATTTCCGGGTTCTCGTCATTACGACGCGCCAGTGGAGAGACTTCCGCCGGGTATTCGGTGATGAAGGTCGGCTGAATCAGGTGCGCTTCCGCCACTTCTTCGAAGATCTCGGTCACGATACGGCCCAGACCCCAGCTCTTCTCAACCTTGATGCCGATGCTTTCAGCGATGGCCTTCGCAGAGTCGAAGTTATCCAGATCCGCCATGTTGGTTTCCGGACGGTACTTCTTGATCGCTTCGCGCATGGTCAGTTTTTCGAACGGCTTGCCGAAGTCGAAGACTTCTTCACCATAAGGAACCTGCGTGGTGCCCAGAATGTCCTGCGCCAGGGTACGGAACAGGGATTCGGTCAGCTCGATCAGATCTTTGTAGTCCGCGTACGCCATATAGAGTTCCATCATGGTGAACTCTGGGTTATGGCGAACGGAGATACCTTCGTTACGGAAGTTACGGTTGATTTCAAACACGCGGTCGAAACCACCGACCACCAGACGCTTCAGGTACAGTTCCGGCGCGATACGCAGGTACATGTCCAGGTCCAGGGCGTTGTGATGGGTGATGAACGGACGCGCAGACGCGCCGCCAGGGATCACCTGCATCATCGGGGTTTCCACTTCCATAAAGTCGCGGTTGACCATGAACTGGCGAATACCGGCCATGATCTGGGAGCGAATTTTGAAGGTCTTGCGGGATTCATCGTTAGAGATGAGGTCCAGGTAGCGCTGACGATAGCGCGCTTCCTGATCCTGCAGGCCGTGGAACTTGTCCGGCAGCGGGCGCAGGGCTTTGGTCAGCAGACGCAGCTCGGTGCAGTGGATAGACAGTTCACCGGTCTTGGTTTTGAACAGTTTACCTTTTGCGCCCAGGATATCGCCCAGGTCCCACTTCTTGAACTGCTCGTTGTAGATGCCTTCCGGCAGGTCGTCACGGGAGACGTACAGCTGAATACGGCCGCCGACGTCCTGCAAGGTCACGAAGGAGGCTTTACCCATGATGCGACGGGTCATCATACGGCCTGCAACGGCCACTTCGATGTTCAGCGCTTCCAGCTCTTCGTTCTCTTTACCGTCGAAGTCAGCGTGCAGTTGGTCTGAGGTGTGGTCACGACGAAAATCGTTCGGGAACGGCACGCCCTGCTCGCGCAGCGCTGCCAGCTTCTCGCGGCGGGTTTTCAGTTCGTTGTTAAGATCGACTACCGCGTCAGCGCCCTGTGCTTGTTGTTCAGACATGTTGGTTCCTCATAACCCTGCTTTCAAACTTGCTTCGATAAATTGGTCCAGGCTGCCGTCCAGCACCGCCTGCGTGTTGCGGGTTTCAACCCCGGTACGCAGGTCTTTGATGCGGGAGTCATCAAGGACGTAAGAACGGATCTGGCTGCCCCAACCGATGTCGGACTTGTTGTCTTCCATCGCCTGTTTCTCAGCATTTTTCTTCTGCATCTCCAGCTCATAAAGCTTCGCTTTCATCTGCTTCATGGCCTGGTCTTTGTTCTTATGCTGGGAACGGTCGTTCTGGCACTGTGTTACCAGCCCGGTTGGAATGTGGGTAATACGCACCGCAGATTCCGTACGGTTAACGTGCTGACCACCCGCGCCGGACGCGCGGTAAACGTCAATACGCAGGTCCGCCGGGTTAATTTCGATATCGATATCTTCGTCAACTTCCGGGTAAACAAACGCGGAGCTGAAGGAAGTATGACGACGGCCACCGGAGTCAAACGGGCTTTTACGCACCAGGCGGTGAACGCCGGTTTCGGTACGCAACCAGCCGTAGGCGTAGTCGCCAATGATCTTGATAGTGACGGATTTAATACCGGCCACTTCACCTTCAGACTCTTCGATAATTTCGGTTTTGAAGCCGCGCGCTTCCGCCCAACGCAGATACATACGCGTCAGCATGCTGGCCCAGTCCTGCGCTTCGGTACCGCCAGAACCTGCCTGAATATCGAGATAGCAGTCAGCGCTGTCGTATTCGCCGGAGAACATGCGACGGAATTCCAGCTGTGCCAGCTTCTCTTCCAGCCCGTCGAGTTCTGCCACGGCTTCGTTAAAGGTTTCTTCGTCGTCGGCTTCGACGGCCAGCTCCAGCAAACCGGAAACGTCTTCCAGCCCCTGAGCCATTTGATCTAACGTATCTACGATAGCTTCGAGAGAGGAACGCTCTTTACCCAGCGCCTGTGCGCGTTCAGGTTCGTTCCAGACGTCCGGCTGTTCCAGCTCGGCGTTTACTTCTTCAAGACGCTCTTTCTTGGCATCGTAGT
>JADGIP010000281.1:0-24142 GCA_016618355.2 Astraeus odoratus | reverse complement strand
TCACTCATTCCACCTTCCGACTACGTTCTTTCATATCTTCCCGCGTCAATCGAGTACCCATTATGACGTCCCAGTGAATGAAGAACGGCTGCGAGAAGTTGTACTTTATTCCGATGGTCTGGAACAGTGGCCGCAAAACCGTTAGTCGAGTCAAGGAGACGACCACAGAAGATATTGGTACCTGATGATGAACATCATGATAGTCCGGCCCGTTTTCGCTAAACCAACGGAGCGGGTCATATGGACACTGGTACCCAGAATGCTGATGAATTGATTTCATTACGCCGAACGTAAAGAAGAGCAGGTTCTGCCGAGGGGATAAACAGGGTACTTTACTCGCCACATACGTCCCGGTCATGTCGAGAATGAACCATTCAAGGGGGTGGTTGTACATTCCACCGTAGGCATACGGTACATACAACCTATGGTGCATGGAATGCACGTGCTTGTAAAGAAACTTGTTTATGTGCATATAACGATGTCCGAAATACATCCACGTATCGGATATGAGCCTATTAGAAAGAATATGCGATCAAAGTCGGAAGAAAACATCGACACCACTCACAAAGCTAGACAAATTTGGACAACTGGAATAACCCACCAGTATAGTGCATAGGCGAGCTCATCCATATGGCACTTTAATATATTACCGAGCGGCTTCGGGGCAGCATGCTCGGTGAAACCTATCAGCGCCATTTTCATAGCTTGTAGCTGGATTCCACAGCGTCGAAGAGAAATGTCTTGCAGGTCGCCTAAGAAGACCAAACCTAGAACAATTTGGGCAACTTGTTGCGACATCACTGTGAGGACCACGTCCAATCGCGAGACCAAGTTTCGGGACTTGACTTCATCGGTTTCGTGAATGCGGTAAGAGTCGAGGCATTCCCATCCCGAGCGGTCGAGGAGATCAAAGGCAACGGAGAACACCCAGAACGTGATAATGGGTGTGATCAAGGTTAGAATAGTGTCTGGCACGCCCTCGACAAGGCTCTCGCGCATGGAGAAGTAGAAGGGCGTCGCGAGAGTGTGCGGGTCCAATTCAGACGGAACTGAACGATAAAACATCTGTACCAGCACCTAGATGACGTGAATGCGACCCTATCCTGGCGAGGTGAACGACAGGAAGTGGGAGGAAAGGATAATCTCAATAACGTTTTTCTAAGCTTTATATCGCATCAGAACGGAATCCAATTTGGAGCTGGGATCAAGCATTGCCGGCAAAGCGGGTTGTTCGGCACTTAGGAATGTGGACACGGAGTACAGTTTCCTCGCGACGAGAGTATGCGTCCAGAGACAGGCTGCCTATCCACCTTCGTGGTAAATCAAAAGGTGAGAGCCAGGCAAGGTGAATTGCGCACTGGATTATACACTGGATGTCCACGTGGACAACCTGGAGCATTCGTGTCTCTTATAGCTCCCGGAGACCGGAAATTTCAGCGCCGAGATGGACAGGCACTACTACTTACACAGATCCGGTCATCGTGCAGTAGAAACACATGAATTCTTAATCCCTTTTGACGTTCGTGCATTTGTTAGTACTTCTTCATATTCATTTGGATGGTGAAGTATACATACCTACTAGAATGAGGTGACAAGCTCCCTGCTGAACTGCCTTCGATGAAGGTAGATCACGCCTGCATCATCCCTCTAACGAAAGTTTCCAGAAATAACAGAGGGTACACGTGGACAATAGCTCATAGAGGAAGTGTGTGTTCCGGAATTAAGCAGGAATGTCGTCAAGGACGGCGAGTCCATGATGTTTTTCCGCCTTGCTCGACGGGTGTTTGGGCTGCCAGCAGGCCTGAGCATATACGCAGGAGCATTGTTTAACCGAGAGTCGTCGACAAGTAGGCAATGTTAATTATTTGCCTTTACTATTAGGGGATGTCACACTATGCAAGTCAAATAAATAAATATAGGTATATTGGGGAAAGTATTGTCTCGATGATGTAATCGACTCAGGCTGTGATCCGTTTCCTTTACATAAAACTAAACAGGAGGGAAGTAATTCAGACGCCACTCCAGAACGTGTGTATCACAAGTAAAGACAGAATATTATGGACAGTACGACCGAACGGGATATAATTAGTCGTCGCTTTGTTAAGATGCACGTGTTACAACAATTCCTATAGTAAAAGCGAGAAAGCTCCTGGGGAAGAAAAGTTTGAGCGGAAAGTGAAGCATAAGAACAGGCGGAGGTATAAGTAACAGGTCACGTCATCTTGGATTTCTGTTTGCGTTCCTCGATTTGCTTTCTGGTTAGCCTCGTGCCCAATATGACGTCCCAGTGCACGAAGAAAGGCTGCGAGAAATTGTACTTGATCCCAATGGCCTGCAGGAGGGCACACGGGTGTCAGCACGTGGGATTACATCACGAGGAGTCGAGCCACAAACCTGGTGGTGGATATCGTGGTAATCCGCGTTATTGGCGCTGAACATCTGGAGTGGGTCAAATGGGAAGCTGTACCCGCAGTGATCGTCGACCGTCTTGCACGTGCTGAAAGCGAACAAGAACATGGCCTGCCTGACAGACAGCCCGGCAAGGTATTCTGCAAAGGCTGCACCGCACGTATCCAATATGAGACCTTCGAGGGGGTGGTTATACAAAGCACCGAACGCATAGGGTACGTAGAGCCGGTGATGGACAGCGTGCAGCTGTTTATAGAGGAACTTGTTCGAGTGCATCAAGCGATGGAGGAAGTACTGCCATGTATCGATGATGAAACTGTAGCCAAGGTTACAAGACCCTTCCCCCCCAAAACTATATAGAACTCACAGTGCAAATATTACTTGTGCAGCTGGTATGCCCCACCAGTACAACCAATGAGTGAGCTCCGCCCCTCGGCGTTGCAGAAAAGCTTCCGCAGTATGGGAACCAAGTATCCATCTCATCGTGCGCACCAAGGCCTTGGCGACTGCCTCCATCTCGTTCTGGCACTTGGCAACGGAAATATGGGGAGGGTTCGAGAGCCAGAAGTATCCGAGTATTGTTTGCACGGCGTGCTGAAGGATGACTGCCCAAAACACCTCGCTACGCGTTGCACGATTGCGGGACGTTACTTCTTTCGATTCATGGATCCGATACTTGTCAAGCCACTTCCAGCCAGAGATGTCCAGGAGGTGGAAGACGAGGGACAACGTCCAGTACGCAACCAGCGGTGCGGCAACAGTCAGGATGGTATCCGGGACACTGTCAAAGATGTTCTGGCGGGGAACGAAGTAAGACGGAGCTTCTAGAGGTGGCAGACATATGCCTTCCCCGTCTATGAATGCACGACAGAGATGCGTGGCTGGCGTGGTGTCGTTAAACATCGGAAACGCTGAGGGTATTCTGGTTATTTGTGGGAAGGCTACGATATCTCCTGGGGGGTGTGTCCGAAAAAATGGAGGTCGTATGGAGAGGAGAGGGAACTAAAGGAAGACTTTTAAGGTCGTTCCATGCAGCGACGGGCTGTGGAGTTTCAGGAAAAAGGACAACCTGGAACATGGAACAGGAGCATACTAGCATCTCTCGGCTGAGAGTGCACGTGACTGCTCCATCAGCGGATTGGTCAGACGCTCCGAACCGAATCTTCGGCACGTATCAAGAACAAAAGCGTACGTAGCCATTTTTACTGTAGACTAATACAACAAAATTCTATGTGAATATTCACATTAGCGTTAGAGACTAGATAGTGGGGGTGTACAGAGCAGATTCGCACAATGAGCGCAGTGAATACAGATGCAGTGAATATCCAGAGTGTCCAAACTTGTCGCCCGTGGTGTCAATTAAGGAAATTACTTCGTCGGTATCGGACATAGACGTTTCAGCGGCTTGGGGAGACGCCTCATTGCTCATTGAGGTTGTTAAGAAGCGTAGTCAAGCAGCGCTTGGTAACCATATCACCCTGAAACACCATGACTGGGACAGTGTTGCGGCAGTGCAAAACGAGCTCACCTTCAGCAGAGCACTGAATGTTTGATCTCGAAGGGGTTCTGGAAGACACGCACGTAGCGCTTCCCTTGCACTGAGACGTACATCAGCATAGCATCAAGCGAGTGGTCGGCGTGTGAACGTACCGCACGTTGTCGCTCAACCTCAAGTAACACCGTACGACGTGTTTCAGTAGTCTGACCGCTTGTGTTTCAACCAGTTGGTTGACCATGTTGCTCAACACGGTCCCCACGGCGTAGAAGCGCTCATACGTGTGACAGATATAGGTCAAGCCCGTCTCGTCGAGTAGAATCTTCTGAACAATAAAGATAGCAACAGTCTTGGATAATTCGGAGCCAGTCTCCATAATGCGTAAACAAAGAGGTATGATTTCGGTCGAAAGAAGGAAGTGAATGACGGTAGAATTGTCGTTTTGCTGTGGTCACAAGGCAGGTTAGCGACGAAGTCAAGAAAACGAGATGGTAGACTTGCTTTAACCAGCGCACCAATGACCCCAAGGGAGGTAAGTCGAAGGTATTCGAAAGGGCGAGTCTTGGAGGTAGTGTTCAAGAAAGGATATAGAAACAGAGGTATGTGGGCTATTGCAATGCGTAAGACGTCATCGTGAGGAAGCCACAATGGGAATCTCACCATTCAGGAATAACTGGCGTGTCTCGGGGTGAGAAGCCACGCACTGCAGAAGTGCGAGAGCGTTGCACACACGATTCGATACGTGGGCCGTCAGGTTAGGAGGTGAAAGCAGCGGATAAACCGACACAATTTCCTGAAGAAGAGCAGGCATGATACCTTGACGCCACGCGACCGAGATTAACTTAGGAGTAAAGTGGCAATCAACGGACTTACCAAAAGAGTGCCAGAGTACGAGGGCAAGATCATCATACTGCTCTCTCTTCTTACTGAGCTCCAGCAGTGCCGCTTCCCTCGTGTTGGGGTCCAACAAGTCAATAACTAGAGCATAAATTTTTCCCTCCTCCTGGATGCTGAGGATGTGGTTCTGATGAGACTGTAAGATCGTGGGTGTCTCGGAGTAGGCTGACATGTTGGAGCTGGTTGAGAAGCGCTGCTGGTAAGGATTAAGTTGTCCGGCGTGCTGCATGTACGAGAGCGGCCGTGGTGAAATGAGCCCCGCCATGGCCTCCTCTGAATGAATGTAAAGGTACAGGTCTGAGAGCCTTGTCAGGGAGAGTACTAGAGCACCTCAGAGTGTGCAACTAAGCTGTGCGAACGAGCCGACCAAGAGGCGTCGTCAGAGGGTGAGTGGAACGCTTATGTAATCAAACCCTAACCCTAAGCAGTGATAAGGGGGACAGGCGCCCATTTGTGCAATTGTGTGGTTGTACCAGGATTGGAACATGGACACGAAGTATGGGTGCCGACATCAACATGCGTAGGGATACAGTAGTTCGCCGCCTAAGAATACATACATGGATAGAATTAATATGCGAGGAGTCGTGGCTCGGGTTTTCATTATGTATCAATGTCCCTTCTCAGGGTCGTTTGTCCCCAAGTAATAGCGTCGGAAAGACGCGGGTGCGATGCCAGCTCATCGTGGCTCAATAGCAGGCGGTACACACTTCGACAGAAGTCGATGTATTCTTCCCGAATCTCACCTGACGCATCTGTCTGTAGGCTTGTGAGTGGCGTCGAACCCTTGTAAATACCGTTACCCTTTACCTGGTACATATTGCGCATAGCTGAGAACATGGATATAAGGAAACCCACGTACATCTCGCTCTCGGCAGTGAAACCCGCGCGAATTCGTTCGGCAGCATTCGACAGGATGGCTTAGCTCTGCGTGAGGATGCTTCCATTACGTTCGATACTTAAGTATGAACTTACTCTTATGGAGTTCGATGCGCTTCTCTCGGTACTCTACTTCACCAATTTCAAATCTCTGAGTATGCGTAACAGGCTGAAAAGGTGCACCTCGTAGCAAGGGGTATTGCAATCTATCCAGCGTAAAGACGACGGACATGTATTCGTGTTCAATAGTCAGCTTAGACGAAACAGATGCAATCAACAGAAAGCTGATAAAGTCATCCTGGTATTTCTATACCCTAGCATTCAGTAACAGGCATATCAAAGTCGAGTTAGTTACGCACTGGATACGCGGAAGGGTCTAGGCGCAGAAGGCTAAGATTGAAACGTAAGCCAACACGTCGACGCCAAGAAGCGTCGATGATCTTCTCCCAAGATTGCTGTCCCAGTTTCATGTACAATGACCAGTCCTTGTTGCCGTTCTGGATAAGCACGTTGGCACAACCAACCCAGCATTCTATCCACTCGTCTGCGACATTCATATCATGACCTTGTCCCTTGCCGTGTTCGATCTCACCGAGATGCTTGCAGACTAAACGATACATAGCTGGCGTGATCGACTTGTCAAGGACCTAGCGAGGATTTCAGGTCAAGTTGCAAAATGCGAGTTTTTCAACCAACCAACCTTACACAGAGCGTCTTCCTTAGCTCTGAGGTCGGTCGCAGTAAAAGTTACGAGTTCGTCGCCCAGTGCTGCCAAAAGTTCTGCGTCATCCAGTTCCAAGAACACCTTTTCGTATTCTTCTTGACTTTCATTCTGGATGATAGGCGCAGACAGCGGTGCTTGTGCTGGGGGAAGCGCTTTACTACGTGCGTTAAGAAATGACTGTACAAGCATTCGAATCTCTAGGCCAGTCTGTGAGAGTGTGACTAGGTTAGTTCCAGGATTAAAGACCCGGGTTACCCATGCTAGACAGGCATCATAAGAGGAACATTCTACCAGGTGAAAGCACGGTACGCACGACCATCCAAGAGAGCAGGATCAGGGTATTCGTTGCGGGCAATTTTGTCCAGAGATTCTGTTTCAATAATCTTGCGCACTGATCCGAGCAATAATTGAATAAGGGTAATGGCATTTCGCATTGCGATATTGGTCAGAGCGACTGCTCTATCCTTCTGAGATGATTCGGCATCTTTGTAATCGTCCATGAGGATGTTTGACATGTCCGTAAGCCAACCCAGAATCTCATCTAGTGGGAGCCGATGGTGACGAATAATCTTCGCGAAATACATCATACCATAAATGCACGCGATCCTCGAGGCGTCATCTGCTTCCTTGAAATTGACACAACGACGAGCTTGGCCAACACGGAATCGCACATTTTGAACAGTTGGATCGAGGTGGATTGCAACAGCCATCGCACTGAAACGATTCAACAACATAGAAAGTTGGTGATCGGTTGGTGGCACCGTTTTCGAGAACGGCACTGGGCTAAGTGGAACAGCGATCTGGAGCAGTTTCTTGGTGTTAGACACTTTTAGTCGGGAATCCACGTCCAAAGTGTTCCAGGAGTGAACAGCCTGAACAACCATCTTCAGAAAGACTTCAAAGACTGAGTCGTGGCGGTCGCTCTTGGAAAGTAGTTCAAGATCATCACGTTCGAGAAAACCCATATATGTAGGGCGTTCGTTCCGAAGGTTCAAGAAATTGCGACTTCGGAATATCTCTTGCAGGGCCTTGAACATCGGCATGGCCTCGTCAAGGCGCCAATGCCATTGACTCCACAGCAAGAAACACCTTGAAACTATGCACGTCAAATAGTCATCCCTTTTCTTTAATGCACGAGGTGGCAACTGTTTCTCCTTGTCCGGATTGGCCGTAAGGACGATCTTCTTCAGAGCTATGGAGACCAAGTCCCAAGCGGCAGGGAGTCGGGACACAGAAGTCGATAGCCCATGTACTGAGACTCGCGCAAGGGCACATACGCTAAATATCGTGCGCCACATTTGTTCGCTGGCCTCAGCTCCGGTTGGCGAAGACTCAGGGTATATTTCTGCAATCTGATGCCAGAACAAATGCCGAGATGGATCTTCCGCAGAACCTCCCAACGCTACATCGCAGGCGTTGAGCAAATGGATGAGGCATACCCACAGCTCTGCAGTCCGGTGGGGTAACGTGGTTGTTTCTACGTCGCTTTCGGCGCCGTGGAAGGTCGCGAACGCCTCTTGCAAATCGATGTCCATCATGTGTCGTACGAGTTGCCTCGAAAACTTATGTATACCGTCCCCCGTAGATAACCCTCTTCTATACTTGGTGCTAGCCGCAAGGCGCACTGCTAACTCCAATAAGAACCAATGGACTGTCAAGGAGAAAAGACTTGGCCGGAGGGTATTTAGGCTAGGCAATAGGCCATTGGAGTACTCTTGGATTGCTATCGCGAGCCCATTAAATTCTTCGTCCTCCGCTTGCATTCCTAGCCAAGACAGGAGCTGACAAGATACCTGTAAGACACGTTCCCAATCCTTGGTTTCGTCCACGGCTAAGGCATCGCCGCTGCGCAGGGTATCCACAAGCTGATCGTACAATGGTCCTAGAATCCCAGCCAACTCCGCAGCAGATGTGGTGGGACCTATAACGAAGGTACGGGAATTGCAAGACGATGGAAGTGACGGCTCGACTTGACTGGAAATGACAGAGATAAGTTGGTGTAGTGTCCCTTTTCCGATATAAGTAGAAGGCGAAAATTTTACCCCAGACCGCAAGGGATGAATTCCCATGTCTGGGACAATATAGCTACGAGTGAGCGCAACAGGGGATGATCTGCGATCAAGAACAGTAGGAACAATATTTGCGCTTAAAAGTGGAACATGCTGGCGAACACTGAGCGGTTTTGAAGACCCCGCTGGTGGTTGAGGTAACGGAACATCCTTGTTCCATCTCTCGATTTCGGCCTTCCAACCTGGATCCAAGGCCTGATGGAAATCGATATCATCATCCTCTACGACTAATCCACCCAGGCCCTTCTGTAGTCTCTGTTCGCGGTGCGTCGAAGTAATCTTGACACCATCGTGGTGAATGTTATAAAGTAACCCTTGGGCAGTACTATGGTTGGATTTCCGTTTCTTCTTCTTCTTCGCATCAGGCATCTCTCCTGATGTTGCAACTCGTTCTATACTCCGGTCCTTGCTTTGGTGCTTCTTTCCTGGTTGGACTCCAGCTGCGGTGGGTCGAACGAAAGATAGCAATGTTTGTTGCTTTTGTCTGTGACGTCCTGCACCGCTCGTAACGATGTCTAAGCTGGGCGCACCGTGTCTAGTCGACTTCCTAGATGACCGAGCTTTACGACTCTTGCGCTTCTTCTCGCCGTGACCTTGTGCTCGGGTGAACATCCAATCGATAAGGCTCTTCTCCCGCGCAGGACCACGGGAGGGTCGGTGAGATATCCACAAGTTAGTCAAACGCCTGTCTCCTTCGGAATCCTCGTCGCTACTTGTGCAGCTATCACTAGGCGAAGACATGGTGCCGTCGCTGAGAGAGATGACCTCGTCGTTGACATATGCTGGTAGAGCGGAGGCGCGACGGATGCGGATGGAGCCGGGTGAGGAATAACTACGTGGAGACAGATCAACTCCAGTTTCTTTGTCGATCTGAGCTTCCTCATCTGGCTGTTCTATGTCCGAGCTTTCAGTATCGCCTCTAATCTCAACATCACGATATGCGGCACTCCTTCGCACTCGTGCGAGCCCTGGTATCAGTGGGACTTCCTTAGCTTCGCTATCACTGGAGGTGGGCGAATAAGTTCTTGCTCGGTGAGATGGAGGTTGAGCCAGATGCCGAGCTACCATTGTAGCAGGCATCATTCGCCGTAGTGCGCGGAGCCGCTTTCGATCCTTGGCCGTTAGTTCGATTACAGATGACGAGTTTGAGTCGTCGCCAGCTGGCTCCTCGTGCGATTGTATCGACAGAGGAATTGTGTTGCCAACGGATGGACTCGTAGGTGGGTCAAAATCGTAGGTACGAGCTGGGGAAGGGTCTCGCTCTGTGGGCCCGTCAAAGTCATTGAAGTGTTGGAATTCGTTATCTTGTAGGTCATCGTAGTTGAATTCGGGAGATCCTGGTAGGTTCGAACCGCGAATAGGAGAATGAGAGGAGGCGCGAGACGATGGCTCTTGTCTCTGCTGTGGCCGTACCGGAGACGATATTGGCTCTGACCGTGCTCTGACGGATGATTTGGGTGAAGGTAGGTCCTAAAGAAAAGGTCAACGGACCACAACCAGTAATGTAGGCGAGAACATCTCACGTGTGATATTCTACGCTGCGAAGTTGGTCGAGTCTGGCGCACAGAAGGTGACGGTACTGGAAAAGCTTTCCGTTTTCCTGTAAGTCTTCGTTCCTGTAACCGCGCTTTCCGTGCGTCAGCCTCCGCCTTCGCCTCTGCTTTCTCTCGTTCTCGCCGTGCCTTTTTGGCAAGCCTCCGTATCTCGTCGTCGTCGTCGTCGCTACTTGACAAGGGCCGCAATGTCTCTGGTAGCCAACCAATATCACGCTCCCCGGAGGCACGCGTATCTGGGTCCGCATCTGGGCCCGACGTTCTTTGCCGCCGTCGTGCAGCGGTTTCAGTATAGTCCCCGTCTTCCTCCTGATTATCTAGGGGAAAGACATATGTTGCTTGTGATTCATCTTCGTATTCCTCTCGGTGACCATGAGATCTCCTTGTTGGACTTGCGAATTTCACGATCGCATCTGGATTGGAACGCATCTGCTGCTTGTACAACAATTTGTCATACGCATACGGATTGAGTTGTCTCGGATCTCGCCTGCGAAGAGAGTAGCGGACGGCCGAGAGTTCCGTGTCTTCCGGAATAAGGGGAGGACGGGAATCTTGGGCCGATGAATCAGGTCGAGGGCTGGGTGCTTGCACTGTGCTTGGGCCTGGAACAGGTGACAGTAATAAAAGTTCGTCAAGAGAAGGTGAGCGGTGCCGGGCTGGACGAGGCGGTGACGTTATGGGTGTTAGAGGGGACGACTGTACCGTTATTTGGGGCGTGGGTGAAGCGGAAACGAGGTGAGATGAGTCCGGTGGATTTTGCGAAGTCCTAGGAGGCGTAGAGGGCCGGCGGAGCGGGGATGAAAAGAGGGACCACGGGTCTGACGACATGGAGCGCGAGCGAGATGAATGAGAACTTTCAGGCGGCCTGGATGTAGAAGACGGTACGGACGAGTGGTCTAGATGGTCTATAGAAGGTGCGGGCCGTGAAATGAGAGGTGGAGGCGAAAAAAGGGATATGTCGTTGGACGGGTGGATGTGCTCGTAATTCATGGCCCGAGGTGATTCGGACGATAATTGTCCTTGGTTAACATCTGGTATCTGCGAACTAGATGGATTCGGATCTCGAAGAGTTTCCGAGGCATGGAGCGACTCGACGGGCGTAGCAATATTCTCAGGTAGGCTCGAGCTTTGAGGCCTCCTTGAGCTGCCGTGAGACAGCTACCAACGGGACATTAATGGCATACGGGTCACCTACATGAAAGGCATACCTTCAGTCGCTTCCTAGGCGATGGGCTGTGGACGGTGCTGTTAATGGCATGATAGGGCACCCTTTTCAGAGTCTCAAGTGCACCGTCAGAGTGCGTCACTGATAATCTGGAAGTGTCGTCATGAAGTTCCTTGCGAGAAGAGAGGATCCAACCGTCAGCTTCGGATACGTCGAGAATCTCGCGTTCGTCAACATCAGAGGTATCAACCACCTCGTCCACGTCCATCTCCGCTATAAAAGAGTCCTACACAGCTGATGTCTGTAAGACGCAGAGTCTCCACGCAACGAGGACTTGAAGTCGTGGGCTGCAGGCGCGACTCGTCACGTGATCGTGATCGTCCAAGTGGAATTACACTGGGTGGCCACTACCACCTACATACACATAGCTTATTGTCTCGTTCATATCGCATTCTGTAGAGCTTCGCGCCCCTATCGGCGGCCTTGGCAAGGACAGCTCTGTGTTAGCGCACTCATGCTAACTGATGATAATTGATTTGTTATTGTTTGGCACTACGAAACAGGTACTACTGCTGTCTTACCAGTGGAACATTGTAGTCACCCGATGCTATGAGTCTCGTTTCTAAGAAACTAGAAACGGGTATCCTTCACTAGGTGGAAGTACTGCATCACACAAGGTGTGTACGATACGTTCTAGTCACTGTTTCACCGAACAGCTAACCATAAAAGACCCTTACCCCGGTTAGAGTAGGTACCCCAAATTTTGTTCCTCGAATGAACTATGCTAGGTCGCCCCAATCCGATGTAATTCAAACCGGAAGGATGATATATTATTTCGCTCGCCACGAAGTGTGGGACGGTCGCCCACATGGCTGGGTAGTCCTTTCAGGCGACCTTCTAATTCTAACAACTCGGTGACCACTGCATCTCAGTTGTGGAGCCTGCAGTGCGATGTCATCTGAGCCTCCTCGATATGGAACCAAGATACCCATGGGATTGATGTATTTGATGCTTCGGTGTGTCCCCAGCAGTTGTCTCTCTACTCGTGACTCGGACTAGAACGGACACGGGGTTACTGTGCTGTGCAACCCCGAACACATCATACTACAGTTGAACACGGGCCTACACAAATACGTGGTGAAACGGTACTTGGGAACCAACCTATGTGCCACGCTCACCAGTTTACATGTGATTGCTATTTGTGTTGTACGTCGTCGTCTAGTGAGCGCTGCTTAATGGCCTGTTAGCCACTTTTCTGCGCTCCATAATCGCACAGATCTGAGGCCGGTGCATACTCCATATGCAATTGGCCTCGATTTTCATCGAGCCCTGTTTTCCTTTCTAGTGTTAGATTGGTAGCTGTGACGATATCAAGGCCACTGGTGTACAATCTACTACTACTGCCACTGACGGCGACGGTGACGACGATTTGCGAGCAGTATATTATTCAATCTAGGTGAGAAGTGCTCTGTGTATATTAGGGTAGCGACTTTAACTTGGAAGTACACTCTGGGCTCATGTGAACCTTGAAGCATCGACTCGTGTGAACGCTCTGAAGCAAGTGCATGGTGGAAAATGATTCAGGAACGCCTTTGGCATAGTGAGAACGTGCCACTGTTTCCGCACAGCCCAACACAGACAGTTTCGCTACTTGGCATACATACAGAGTTGGCCTACGATTGGCACTGCCAATGTGCTGCGCGTTGCCGTTTTTGTATAATGTTGCACCAAGCCAGGTATGCCTTGCGTACAATCGAGTGAGAGCCAGATAGCAAGTCGAGGGTGTAGTCTGATGTACAGGTAGAGTATATTACTATTATATTATATGAGAGGCAATGCTGGACATTTACCACGAGACTTGACCAAGCTCTTTATCGTACCGAAATTAGCCACATGAACGTGCCAGCGGGAACGTTCATCATCCACATCATCGCCGCGATGTACCTGGCTATCACGCCCCATGAGGACCTATCCATCAACTGTACATCTGCAAGATGGCAGAGCAACCTTGCGGGCCTGTGGAGGAAGGGTCAAATGTTTTCATGCGAGTACGCATATGTTGATCTACCGTTGAGGCACATAAGTTTCAAGGGATTCGAGGCACACTGCGAGTTGGCATTAACAAGGCGATGATCATGAAGCAGGAATTAACTTGGCACCGACGCTCAGCTCCCGTTGACGTCCGAAGGAAATCGAGATCAACCATTTATCTTTACAACGTCATCGTCTTGCACGTTCCTCGCACAACCGCTAAACAGACATACTTTCTCTGGTATTCTGGTAGGCGTCGTTCTTGCCTGCTTGATAGCTTAGTGCTATACTGCACATGCGTCGGTGGGACCTTAGGCCTTAGGGACCGAGATTCCGTGTGATGCAGTTGACAGGGCTGTGTTACAACTGCCATCAATCATCTCTAACACGAAAATCTGTGCTGCTGCTGATGGCAACGGACGTAAGTCTTCTCTGTATATAAGCTCGCCTAACCTAGTCTGATGAGGTCCCCCAGGCTCCTGGTTGACCTCCCTGCCTCTCGCCTTCGTTCTCTTTCTTTTGGGCTGGCACCCTTTGTTTTTTTCGGACTCCTATCTTTTACGCTATCCGTTCACTTGGCTGGGACCAAGTCTATTTACATCCAATAACTTCACATCTTTTAGAGAAAGGTATGTGTCGAGTTAGTGGGACGCGTTATCCAGATTGCTCAGGGGATGTTGAACAGAACCCGAAGGCTATATCTGTCATGTCCGGATCGATGCTCACCCCCACCGAGGCTCTCCTCCAAGTCGCCAAGGAGCACCCGTTCCGCATCGCTGTCAGATGTACAGGCACTCAATGGTCTTACGCTGCTCTGTGGTCTCGCGTTAGGCAGATCGCCGACCAGATACCTGACCTTGATCATACCAAGAACCCTATCGGCCTCTACACCGGGTAAGGATTTTCAATTTGTTTTAGCGGCCCTTTCTCATCTTTTTATAGCCTTGAAATCGACTATGCTGCTGCTGCTCATGCCATCTGGCTGTCAGGCCGCACCGTTGTGTTCTTGTCCACCAAGTGGACTCCAGAAGTGCTCGAAGCGATCCTCGCTCGTGCAGATGTGCGCCTCGTGCTCTATGGCACTGTTACTCCGCCGGAAGTGCCGGGCGTCACTGCTGTCTCGACCTCCACCCTCCTTGAATCCCAAGAACCCCCGAGCATTGCCCAAGCTCCCCCTGCCACTGAAACTGTGACTAAGGTCCCCCTGATCTGCTGCATCACACCCACTAGCGGCAGTACCGGCGTTCCCAAGAGCATCGTATACCCAATGAGGCGGAGTTTGGCAGTCCTGTCTGAAGAGTCTTCTACTCTGCTGAAACCTATGGACGGCCAATGGCTCCGTGGCGGGACGGTCAGTATCACTTTCCATCTTCTTGGTGAAGCATTCTGACGTTCTGGAATTAGACTTTCTTGCGTCCGCTTTTCGAGATTCGTCGTTTCATGTTCAACCAAACGACGCTTTACCTCGACCCTTCTGTTTCAGTTGCGGATCAATGCAGTGCACTTTGCGACGAGCTCGAGTCTACCAGAAATTCACAGCTACTCCGTGTCCACTTCACCCCTAGCGTCTTCCGTGCTTTTGCTGACTTTGCTCGCATGCGAGCTGGAGATTCACCGCTTCCCCGAGGCTTCAGACGTGTTTACTGGATGGTCATTGGTGGGGAGTCCCTCAGCATTCGTGATTTGGAATTGGCACGCGTCGTCTTCCCGTGTGCTATCATTGCGTGCAACTACGCGGTAAGTGTCATATGAAAAAACGAAGGGATGATTGCCTGACGAGTTGCAGTGCTCCGAGGTTGGTTTCGCTGGTATTTCACAGATGTTCATTCGCCCCAGCGATCCCATGCCGTCTGTCATCTCCTTCGGACCTACGCAGGGCTGTTCAGACCTCGTTCTCCTTGACGAGTCTTCGTGCGTCATTTCCCAGGCTGAGGAAGGCGCTACTGGCATCGTCTGCTTCATCACAAGCCAGAGTGCCACTCACTACTTGGACAACGAGAATGCTACCAAGCACATGTTCCGCTCCTGGTACGGCGAGGAGATACTCCTCTATACGGACGACATCGGCTGCATGCAGGCGGACGGCACGATTGCTATCAAAGGTCGCAGCTCTCGCAACGTCAAAGTCAATGGTCTGTTCGTCGACCTCGACTACGTCGAGCGTGCATTGGCTCCGGCCTTTGCAGACGGCTTGCCAGGAGTGGCTGGTTGCAAACTCGTGAAATCGTCCACCACCGACAAGATTGTGCTTTTCGCCTGCACAGAGTCTATTGACGCTATGTTCATCCTGAAGCATGCTCGTGACTCGCTGAGGGCTTCTCACGGCGATGACATTGCCATGGTCATAAGCAGTGTCCGTTGCATCGCAGAAATGCCATTCAATGCTTCCTACAAGATCGACCTCGTCAAGTTGCAGCAGTTGGCCGAAGAACCGGAACTGCTCCCCCCCGGTGTTTACGCTGAAGCCCCAACTACAATCTCTGGTTCGGCTAAGGCAGACATGTTGGCTGAGGAGATCGCATCTGAGATTGCAACACTTTGCAAGTTGAAGGAGCCCGTTTCTGTCAACACGCCCCTGATCTACTCAGGCCTTAACTCTATCACCGTCGTGCGCCTCTATTTCTGGCTGCAATCAGAGCACGAGTACGAAGAGGAGATGACCCACCTTTTCGAGGAGGAAGTCACCCCGTTGGTTCTTGCCCTGGAAATATTGGGCGATGAGGCCGATGAAGAAGAGGAGATCGACGAGATCGTGATTGAGCCATCCAGTCCAGTCAGCCAGACCACAATCGTTGATGAGGAACCCTCCAAATTTGCCCTCGACGCCGAAGCTGAGGATGCCGACTATGCCCTCAAGTCTGACATATGTATGCCCGAATTCGACGAAGTCGATATCGAACCAGCCAGGCCTCGCCCTGTAAGCACTCTGGTCGTTATGCAACCTCCCGCCGAACCCGTCCCAGAAGTTGTCAATGACGTTGCCACTCACCCGACGCTGCACGTCACTGCCTGGTCCTTTGTGTTTTTGACATGGATGACGCCTTTGTTGAGATTGGGGTCAAAGAGACCGCTATTGGAATCGGTAGTTATATTTGCATCTGGTTGAAGTGTACACACATTCATAGTAATCTATTTTATTTTCCTGTAGGACTTGCTCCCTCTGAGACGGAACGACGAAGCTGTCATAGTGGATCGCTGGGTAGATTCCTTCTGGACACAGTTGAGAGGTTGGTTCTTCGATAGAAAGCGCAAGCTCCCAGGTCTTTTCGGAGCTATATTTGGTGCTGCCTTTTGGTTGTGGTGAGCCTTTGCACGAGCACTGACAATTGGAAGCGGTCTGACCTACTGGATTAAACAGGTTCATTTCTGGGCTACTCTGGTTCATCTCCATCTCCTCAAATATTCTGGCTCCCTTGTTCCTTCAGCAAATAATTGTAGCTGCAAACGCTCCTCCTATTCCTACGAACAATGCCACGGCCCTTGCCGAGTTCAATGATATTATCGAGGAGAACACTGGAGGATTTCCCCTGTTTCTAGACAGCACCTATAAGCTCGGTAGCATACTTCTTGGTCTCAAACTGGCATCCACACTCTGCGGCCGGTCATCCGACCAACTTGTCAAGCGTATGGCACTGAACATCAAGACCGTGCTCATCTCTGCGGTATACAAGAAAGCCTTGCGCCTCTCTGCCGAAAGCAACCAGAAGTACAACAAGGGTTATGTCATGAATCTTGTCAATGTGGACTGCGAATCAGTTTCCAAAGCCTGGGAGGTCGCACACCAGGTCTGGAGCATTCCTATGCAACTTACTGTGGTCACCGTCTTCCTTTGTCGCCTCCTTGGTGTCTCCGCTTGGGCTGGTATCGGTGTTCTTTTCGTAGCACTCTTCCTCTTGATCATGGTCGTTCCTGTGTTCATGCGCAAGGCGGCCCCCTGGTTCATGAGACTCGGTGACCGTCGCCTCAAGTCCATCCGCGAGGTGCTGGACGGTATTCGCGTCGTCAAGGTCAACGGCTGGGAGGATCATTTCTTGAACAAGATAGAGGGTATTCGCAATGAGCAGCTCCGCTGGTTGCGTCGGTTCAACACAGGCGTCGCGTGCTTCGTCATCGTCGGTCAGATCACCAACACCCTCATGCCTCTGGCTGCATTTTCTCTCTTCGGTAAGGAGAACATGGGTGTCATTCCTTCTGCCAGGGTCTTCCCAGCCCTCTCATTCTTCGGCATGCTTGTCGATCCTCTCATCGCCCTCCCGCAGCTGCTCAGTGCCTTTGTTATTGCCATGACCTCTTGGGGCCGCATCTATGCATTCCTGCTCGCTGCTGAGAAGACCTCCACCAGCGATCCTATCAACGCCAACGTCATGAACATCAACCGGTATGCGATCACTATCACTGGTGGTTCATTCTCCTGGCCCAGTACCGAGACAGCTGCACCTGGTGCCGCCTCCACTCCTGCTCCCTCCGCTAAACAAGACAAGAAAGTGCACGACGATGATGTCGCTACCATTGATCTCGAGAAGGGCGGCTTCGAGGAGGAGCAGGAAGACGTTTCGGGACCTCTACCTTTCCTTCGCAATGTGAACGTCGCCATCAAACGGGGCTCCTTAACGGCAATTGTTGGTAACGTCGGATCCGGAAAGAGCTCTCTTCTCTCTGCGATCATTGGAGAGATGATGCGCGTGTCTGGTGAAGTAAACTGCAATGGTACCATTGCTTATTGCGCACAGCAGGCCTGGATCCAGACCAGCACTATTCAGGAAAACATTCTTTTCGGTCGTCCTCTCAACTTGCACCAGCTGCAGAAGGCTATCCAGACTACTTCTTTTGACACGGACTTGGAAGGCTTCCCTCATGGCTTGGCTACCCAGATGAGCGAGAAGGGAAGCAACCTTAGTGGTGGTCAGAAAGCCCGCCTCGCCCTCTCCCGCGCCGTCTATTCCGACGCTGACATCTACCTATTTGATGACGTTCTTGCTGCTCTCGACCCCCGGGTTGGCCGCAATGTTTTCAATAACTGCATCAAGAAGGCACTTCGAGGAAAGACGCGCGTTCTCGTCACTCACCAGCTCCAGTACCTCAACCAGGTCGACCACGTCATTGTCGTCTCCGAGGGGGCCATCGTCGAGCAAGGCTCCTTCGGTGAGCTCGTCGCCAGGAACGGTGAACTTACCCGTCTGCTCAGCGAAGTCCAATCGTTCTCTGAGGACACTGAGGAAAGCAAGAAAGAAGTAAAGCGCAAGAGCATGTCCGCCGCTCAGAAGGCGACCGCCGAGAAGCAAGAGGCCCCCGATCAACTTATTGCGGAGGAAGAACGCATGATGGGTGCTGTAGGAGCCGCAACCTGGTGGGCTTATATCAAGGCGACTGGTGGTGTTAGCATGGCCTTCATGTTGTTCATTCAAATTGTCATGTTGCAAGGCAGCGTCGTAATTCTTAGCCAATGGCTCACATGGTGGACTGAGAACAAGTTCAACGAGAGAGCAGGCGCATGGATCGGCATTTACGATGGCATTGGTGGTGCTTCGGTCTTCTTTTTGGGTACGTATAACCGATCCATCTGCTGACAGATGCTGATTAGCCCGTCAGTCCTGCTCAACATTAGCGTCCTCATGAGTACTGTCCGCGCCAGCCGCACCTTCCACTCCAAGGCCCTCCGTGGCGTCCTGCGTGCACCTATGTGGTGGTTTGAAGGCCAACCCATTGGTCGTATTATGAACCGCTTTTCCAAGGATATTGAATCCATCGATCAACGCCTCATGCCCCAGCTCTTTCAATTAGTTGCAGGTGTTGGCTCTCTCGTATCGACCACGGTGATCATCGGTTACAGCACTCCGATCATGCTTGGTGAGGGTCATCCGCTAGGTTGTTATCTGCGTTGCTGACCCTGTTAACCGCCAGCGTTCATGTTTCCGACGGCCGTGATCTACTGGTTTGTTCTGCGCTTCTACCGCAAGTCCCTTCGGGAGCTCAAGCGTCTCGAGTCAACTCAACGTGGTCCCCTTCAAGCCCGTATCAGCGAGACCCTCGACGGCATCCCAACCATCATGGCTTATAGGCGCGAACAAGACTTCGCTAACGCAGTTGGTGGCCTCCTCGATACCAGTAACAGGCCTACCTTCCTCAGGATGCATGCCGGTACGTTTGTATAGTTGTACGTTGTCGCGGTCTGTCCTTAGAGCCTTTAGAAATCTGGGTCACGCTCCGCATGGAGATCCTGTCATCAATGATCGTCTTTGCTCTTGCCATGCTCGCCCACACGAAGGTCGTCGGGAACAGCACACAGTTCGCGCTCGCTCTGACGTATGCCTCAACCCTAACTTATCTCATGAACCTGCTGCTCAAGAGCGCCGCCAACGTCGAGGCCGAGGTATGCTAACAAGACAACACTATCTAGAAAACCAGTACTGACGATACACCTTACAGATGAACGCTGTCGAGCGTCTGATGAACTACACAGAGAGTCTCCCCCAAGAGCCTGCCGCCCGTCTCGGATCAGATCCCTCCAAGGAAGCATGGCCGACTCGTGGAAAGATCGTCCTCCGTGATATTGATGCTGCTTATCCCTCGCGCCCCGATAAGCTAGTCCTCCGTAACGTCAATCTGACTTTCAGGGCTGGTGAGACCGTCTTTATTGTGGGACGGACTGGGTCTGGAAAGTCTACACTCCTGTCCTTGCTTCTCCGCATGATCGATCCCTCCTATGGCAATGTTGAGATTGATGGAAGAGGTATGTCGTTTCACCAGTCGTGATTGATCACGCGTTCTAAGAGTGTTTGCAGATATCACCTCTGTTGGAGTTGCTACTTTACGTCAAGCTATGCAGGTGATCCCCCAAGGTACGTACGAGTCAACGTGAAACCGGTTCGCGACTGACCAATCATATTAATTAGACCCTTTCATCTTCTCTGGCACTATCCGCTCCGCTCTGGACTTCGAGGGTAAATTTGATGACAATGCGCTCTGGCAAGCGCTTGATCTCGTGGGACTCAAGCAATTTGTCGCTTCGCAAGAGTCCAAGCTCGACACGGCCGTCGAGGACAACGGGTCGAACTACTCCGTCGGCCAGCGCCAGCTCCTATGTCTCGCTGCTGCCATCCTGCGCAACCCGAAGATCCTGCTCTTGGACGAAGCCACGGCATCCATCGACGCCGGTGCGGACGTATTCATCCAACAGGCGATGCGCCGGAGCTGCCCGCACGCCACCATCCTTAGTGTGATGCACCGGCTGAGCGACCGGATCCTGGAAGAGTGCGATAGGGTGTTAGTCATGGAACAGGGTGTGCCAATAGAGTTTGCTTCTCCGAGGGAGCTTCTCCGCCGGCCGAACGGCATGTTCTCGAAGCTGATGGCCGCGGCAAGGAACAGTTCTTGAACACTTTTTGTCTGGACCTTATTTTTACATACTACGCACACATGCAAATACACTAGCATTTGAATAGCTATATGTCGGTCGTCACATGAATGATGAAGTCCAGGGTCGCGTTAGTAGTTTTTGACAGGGGCGTCCAGTGATGTGTTTCAGCACCTCCTCGGCGAAAAACTGCTGAGGCTCTGATGGAAACGCTGAAGCGCTCGTTGTCCACCCACGATAGCGTCGAATGACTGATTGATGAAGCCGGCCACCGAGAGTAGCCTTGGACGCCACCGTTCCGAGTCCTTATCTCCACGGAAATCCCCCACATTGCCTTCGACCGAGTACACCGACTGTGGGAAGCAAGTGGGATCGGCGTGCTCCTTATGTACAAGCAGTCCCGACACACCACCACATAACATAAGTGTGTCGTTGGCCAATCTGCAAACGCTATCCGACATCCGAGTGGCTGCTATGGCTACTTTCTCGTCCGATGTGAAAGGAGATGGAGGAACCCAAGAATCGATATGTTAGCACGGTCTCAAGCCCCCGGCCCTGCGTCTGCACAGAAGATCGATGCACGCCGCCACCCCGAAGGAGGAGTTCAGGCTGATTTCTCGCCTGCTCCGATGGTGTCTGAATCCCTCGTCCCGAACGTCCCGGACGTTCCGGACTTCATTGCTGTTGTATGTATAACGGGAAGTGAAGCCGACTACGTGTACGTATACCCGAGTCGTGGCCAGGGCCGCGCTAAAGTTCGGCCATCTCTGGATTGGCGTGTACGACACATGTCGTCCCTTTCATCTAACAGCCACCTAAAAAAGGGGCCACGTACGAGCAAAGTTCGTGATGTGGAGATCCTCAGTACATCCGCCTCCGGCAGCACGCTGACAAGCGTCCATCGACTGGGACATCGCCTAAACTGGCGTTGCAATGTCCGGGTAATTAGGATCAAACCGATGAGACGTTAATGCATTAACATTTACCTTGTCTCCGCGGACTTGGAGAAGCACTCCGCATGGTCTACGTACCCCGTAAAAATGCGGAGTCCCTAAATTATTATTATGTGCAGACTACACTAGTGTCATGCCACATTCCAAGGTTCATCCAATACAGATCTCGGCTAAGCTTAGCTTCTGCGGCATCTTTAAACACGAGAAGCCCCCTGTCCCATACTGCGTCCGAGACATGTTGAAGCAATTAGCATAGTACGATTTGTCTAGGCGACCTAGTAATATAGAGCTAATAACAAGGTGCTGTAAGAGAGACGGCAGCAAGCGACACCATACGGGTCCAATCAGAGAATCGAGTCTGGGAGGAACATAGCGGCGAGATCATGGCTCAGACGACAAAAAAAAGAGAAAAAACATCCAGGTCCGTCATCTGCTTCCTTCAGCTAACAAGTCACATTACTATACATCCCCTCGATCCCTTGGGTCGGGTGCTCAATGATACGCGCGCGGCCTCATAGAAAACTTCCGAGACACCACGATTGTGCTTCGAGCTACACTCTTAATGCATCGAAAATCATAATTATTAGGATGTCAGGATTGCCGAAATAGATACACATACCAAGATACCGCGACGCTCTTATCCGCCGGGCGACCGCAAGACCCTCCTCGTACTGCACAGCATGCATTCCGTGTCGCGCCAGTCGTTCTGCCACATTGCGGTCATCCCGTAGATCACATTTGAGTGCTGTTCATATTATCAGCATCCCCTAGGCCCATCCTACCAAGGGCAGAGGACACGACCCACCAACGAGCATGAGCTAGCACCGAATAGGGAAGGCGGCTTAATGTCACCGCTCCAACGGGGACGTGCGTATGACATACCTTTACACCTGGACAGCATTCAATCACCTCCTCGATCCACTGTGACCATGAATAGTAAAAACGCTCAGAAAGGCCCACGCAGCATATCGGCAGGAACGCCTACTTTGGTTTCAACGTTTTCCAATGATACTGGGTTGTCCACCTGTTGATCGGCCCACCTCTTCAGTTCGGCTCCACCGCTGACTCCACCCCTATAAAAGACTCACAGAAAAACAGATCATAACCACGTGTGTCTCGGCGTAGCTCAGAGATCGCAACCGATCGAATTCCTCCTGTCCTGGTGTCATCCCCTTCACACGTTAGCACACCGCATCCATACAAGGGGACACATAGGAACCAGATGGTCTGGGTGCCGGAATGGGGGTGCACTTACCGGCAGTGTCCCAAAGACTGAGCTCGACAAGCTGGTCATCGACCCATGTATCGTGGACATAATTCTCGAACACAGTCGGTTCGCTGAGAGTATCACGAGGTAAGAAAGTGCACCGGAGGACGAGCCGAGACATTATGTGAACAGACGGAGCTTCCAGGCAGGACGGGGCAAATGCATGTACTTGCCAGTAACGTGGCCACCAAATTCGAGAAGAGAGATCCGACGATGCCGAGTACTTACTATACTTGTGTAAAGAATCCCCGTGTGAAGACGTTCAGCAGCGAGGTCTTGCCTGCGATATCAATATGAAACACAAGAACGCCCGTGAGTGAGCACGTCAATCAGCACAACCGCATGTGTGCCCCCCAACCGTCAAGGGAATGAAGGAAGAAAGGCAATAATGAAGGCGTAAGAATGCAGAATTGGATGGAAACACACGACCCTGTCCATATCCAAACGCAACGGGCAACGGTCATGGCAAGACGTTGATGTGAACGGGCATGCCATAAGTGAAATGACAGGGGGGCACTGCGGCTGCGAAGAGATAATGAAAAGCACAACCACTCACCGCAAGCACCGTCCCCACATACAACGACCTTTCTTTGTATCTAGGGTAGAGAGAAGCCCGTGTCCGTCAGCCATCACGCATGGAATCACCGTTAGCGCCACAGAATGATAGTGTAGTGGTGCCACGCTAAATACCACGACCCCAGCAAGCGAACCTGAGACGACATACCGGTCGACGCCCAAAACCAGCTTTTGACGACGAACCACAGATTTCCATGTGGAAGACGGAGAAACGGTTCGATACGAGAGGGTCGAATGCAAACGGAGGAGGAAATAAGGTACTGGGCAGAAATGTTCGAGCGCTGAGCTGCAGGGCGGGCTGTGTACTGCGCAAGTGCCCTTTGTCTAGGCACCAGGACGTCGCCTGTGTTGTGGTGCCAGTAGAATTTGAAGCAAGAACCCTCGAAGCTTGGCCTCAAGGATGTTTGTCAGTTCTGACGATGATGAGCTGCCCACGCAGCTCCCGCTGTGTGCAGTTAGTTTGTCCTTGTTTATCCACCTCTTTCCCCCACACCACAACTTTTTTTTTGTTTCTAACCCGGTCTCATATGGCCGAGTAAAGTCCATTGCATGACGATGAGGATAGACGCACGGCTACAAGAAAGGTTGACTACAAATACGAACACATACCGACTTACTGCGACAGATACGAATTCAGTTTGAAAGCAGCATTAGTAGAACTAAGATAGCGAGACGAAGCAAGGAGACATGCAATCCACGATACAATAAACAACGATATCAGAGAGGTGGACACACAGCAAAAAAGAGGGCAAGCAGCAAGTAGCCGAGACCTA
>JADGIP010000280.1:0-24160 GCA_016618355.2 Astraeus odoratus | reverse complement strand
AAAATTGACGGACAGAGGGAGCAGCTTTGCTCTCATTCTTTGTGTGATTTACTCGCTATCTAAGCTTAGCTCTATATCTTATCTCGCCTCTTTCGTTGGGCCGTCACTTGCCCTGCCAAATATTGCGTCGTCGCTTACGCACTATAATTACCTCATCAAGTATATCCCAAAAAAAAATAACAGTCGACCTATGCAGTACAAGAAATGCCCTGAGCGAGCAAGCACATCTCTAAGACAACTTGTGGAGCGGCTTAATGTTGAACTAGGGGAACTTACCCAGGGGCCCAGCCCCTGCCGTTGAAACGGGAGAGATATACTCACTAGTGCACTTTCCTGAGTGGTCTGTCGAGACCAGCGAACACAGTGCTTGGCACGAATCGACTGGTGTGTCCATTACGGATGATCAGATGGACCGATGGGGGTCATCAGTGTAACATGACGGTAAGCAAGCAAGAAACACGATGGTACATCAATGGACTACAATGTACACATACGCCAGGAGGTCCTTACGTGGCTCATATGATGGCATGTCCTCAACTGTTGAAGGCGCACTGTCTGCTGTCCTCAGCAATCGAGGTGGAGAGTCGACTGGTGACGTGACAAAGGGTCGGTGGGGCCAAGCGTATTGATTGCGGCTGCAATGAGGAAACTTCCGAGTGGCCGTACGCGTAATGATTCACTAGTGCCAGCTCAGAATTGCAGTGGGTGATTTGTTTAGACCAGTTCTGTTAGTCCATCACGTACTATCATGAAAGTTGGAGACAAGTTGTGACTGTAACACTGTTCGCTGTACTACGGTTAAGTTAGATCTGGTGGTCAGCCAAATTCCCACGGATCTCTGTCAACAACCACCATGTCCAGCAGGGCAGGTGGCCTCTACGGAGGCATCCAATTCTCCTCAGGTGCAACCCTCAACTTTTCTTCATCTGCTCCAACTTCTGCACCCGCATTTTCAGCGAGTGCCGCTTCATCGGAAAAAACTCAGACGCCAGACGACACACCAGAATCGACGAATGCGCCAACCAGCGCTAGCAAAGCCGAGGAACGGAGTACAGGTCCAGGGGCGACGGGGACGGGAGGAGTGACGGGGCCACAGGCTTCTGGGACAGGTTCAGGTTCTGGGGTGAAAGCTACAGCTGGTATCTCTCCATCCCCTGTGCATTTCCCGTTACACGCAAATATTGACCGTTGCACTCATCCGTCCATTCCTATCCCGCTTCGCATACCCTTCACGAATCCCGCACGTCTCGTCACCGCATAGGATGGTCCGCCGCCCTTGCTTTCGCACCGAGAAGGGCAGGGCAAAAAACGAAGCCGCTTGCTCCCGCATCAGCAACCGGTCGATTACCCGTCGGTGCCACTACGGCGTCAGCCACCTCAACCTCGACCTCGGCCACCAGTGTTCTCGGCATGCCCCCACCGATGAACGTCTCTTCCGCGGCCACCATCTCCGCGACCGCTGTAGTGTTTGCCCCTCCGGAACTCATTACCCCTAGCGCTGACCAAACCGAAACCAAGGAGGACACGACAGCGACGGGATGGCGGAAGAAGGAAGGTTGGGGAAAGAAGGTAAAACCCCCGTCAATGGTGCTCGACGAGGACGTCAATGGGTTCAAAACGCGCCAAAAGCAAAGGAAAATCGGGGGTGGTAAGAAGGGTAAAAAGGTGCGCAAATACGGCGCTTATGCAATCCAATTTTTTTTTAACATGTGCTTGGTTGATGTTAGAACAAGAACGCCGTGTCCGTCGTACTTTGGGATCCCATCGAACAATATGATCCACTGAAACCAAACGACTACAACGAATACAAGGTATGGAAGCAGCGGGAGCGAGTCGAGAGGGCTACAGAACGAGCTGCTGAGAGGAAGCGCGCGCGAGAAACGAGGGACAGATGGAGTGATCAGACAGACAGTGGCAGTGAGGACGACCGACCCAGGAAGAGTGGTATGTATCTCGCTGCAAATTTAGTGTCTTCCCTCATCAGTGACCCACACTCCCATTTAGGGAGGTTCGACGACAACGAATCCTTCGATCACTGGTCCCGCGCCGACGATGACCGTCCTCGCGGTCTTGGTGCCCACGATGCACCAGGAGCCCCCTTGGACCGCAACTTGTCTGGCGAGGAAGCGTATATGCGCCGCCTCGCCATGTCACAAGCTCCTCCGGCTGCGAGAGTGCCTTCCCCACCGGCCCCAGTGGAAAGGAATCTGTCAGGTGAAGAAGCATACCTCCGCCGATTGGTAATGTCAAGTCGGGGTAAGGCTGCACCTCCAACCCCTCCACAATCAGTCCGCGCAGTCCCGGAGGCACCTGTAGCTTCACCCTTGGTGTCGGACGACGAAGAAGATGCAATTCCAGGTCTTGGAATGGCTCCTCATACTGGCGCTGCAGCACCAAGTCTGACAGAGACGGGCGAGGCGGCCTACCAGCGCCGTCTCGCGATGTCTCAAGGTTTGGGACGGACAACACCCCCATGCCAGCCATCGCTTCCTGTTCCTAGCAAGCAATCTCCTGCCCCAAATCCAGCATCACCATCGCCACCTCCATTGGCATACAATCCTTTCGCACCCCCTGCGAATGTCCCTCCGCCACCTCCACCACTACCACCTAGCCAACCATCGGTGACCCAGATACCGAATGGCTTCGAGGACAAAGTAAAAGCAGCTGCTAGCATTGCTGCCAAGTTAAGTGCCCTTGCGCCACCTGGTGGTGCTGGTGCAAGTACGCAAGAGGATGCCCCTGCGGGTATGAGTGGTCCAAGTCCAAACTCGTCAACACCAGAACCTGCTTCTACTGTTACTAGGTGAGCTGACAATTATATACAGACCCCTCTTCAACTCAGTCATGTGAACATAGACCCGATCCGCATGGGTTCGCTGCCCGACTGATGGCGAAGTGGGGCCACCGGGATGGACAAGGGCTCGGCGCTGATGGCTCCGGCATCGTCAACGCCCTCACAGTCGAGCAAGTTGCTGCTCAGGGGAAGAACGGCAAAAAGGGTCAACCGCAGAATGCGAAAGGTGGTGCCACGAGCGCGTCGAAGATGGGAAGAATCATCAACGATAACGAGGATGTGAGAGCGAAAGAAGACAAAGCGAGGTTCGGAGAGCCCAGTCGAGTGGTTGTCCTCACGAATATGGTGGGCCTGGAGGACTTGGACGACGGAGAGTTGAGCGACGAGATTGGTCAGTCCTATTTGCGACCGACACATTGTTTCGTTCTGATTGACGACGTACATAGGCGGGGAATGCTCCAAGAATGGCACCGTTGAGCGTGTCATCGTCCATCCCGTATATCCACCACCCGAGAACTCAGAAGATGCTGTGAGGATATTCGTTGTCTTTGCTGGACCCTCTGGCGCTTGGAAGACGGTGCGGGAAATGGAAGGTAGATACTTCGGAGGACGTACAGTAAGGGCAAGGTATTTTCCGGAGAGTGCATATATTCGACATGATCTCGATGGGCCGCTTCCGTGATTTCAAACTTGGCGTTATTGTATATATTGGTTTGATGTTGTATCCTCTCTGCGCTTTTGATATAATGTATCCCCCTCCTCACAACACAGCTGCCTAGCTTCAGTTGGTGTCGCAACTTGGGACAACTTTTGCGTAGACCAATGGTTCAACGGATGTAAGTGGTCTGACATAGACCATGGTCCTGGGCGATGGGGTGCGTTGTCCCACTATTATCTCCCTGTACTCACTGCAGCAACGACTGGCCACCGCCAACCCCTAATACTTCACCTTATAACTAAACTAATGCGCGCGGAAGGCCTCCAGTTGTCCAATAAGGTCCTTGGTGCGTTTGAGCTCAATAGAACTCATTCCTCTCCAGACAAATAAAGCGTCGATACTAGTCGGTCATTTTAGCTGCTTGACGGAGTTTTGGACTCGCCGTGATATTGTATGAGCAGCACTACATGTCACCCAACGTCAAAGCCCGGAGTATAAGGAAAGTTGACAAACATGATCATTGGTATGAATACAGGATCTTTGTACAATCCACCCTCGTTATCCTACAAGAAAATAGTTATGGCACAAGATCTACTCCGACCTCAGGGCTTCCTTGCCAGCCCGCTTTGCTTTCTGGTCACCAGTCGCAATACCATATATTACGTTGGCTACTCCTTCTGCTGCCATCGAGACCCGCTCTTTGAGCCCCTGCGTACCCACAGGTGTGGACTGACCACTCCTAGCCCCTGTGACCAAGTTGGTCAACAACTCGCCATTTCGTATGAAATTTGGCTTGCTTACCTCCCTCCTTATAATCCTCCTTCAGCGGTTCGATATGAGTCGACTCGATGATTCCCGGGTGACCCTCGACGACACCCGAATACCTTCTCTGAGCTTTCCTTGCATCCCTCTCAGCCCAGAACTCTGAATCATGAGTGGCGCCCCTGTCCTTGCTGGCAGGGTCAGTAGCCTAACATGATATCGGTCAGTCCAAGCCACCATAGAATGCAGATGGGAATGGGAGCTTCGGGCGGACTCTCACACGACTGGTCCTGGTCGTCATGGGGTCTGTAGGTGATCGTTGTGCGTCCCTAAGACCAGCTTGATATGCGGCCCCTTCTGTGGTTGCACCGACGTTCATTTTTCCTTTCGCTCACTGGTCGTGGTTAGTTTCACCTGGCGCTGAGAGAGATATGTGAGGGGGAACATATGCAGCTTTTATGCCCTACATTGTCTCAGCATGACGCAGGTAGACGTCATCAAGTATCCACTAAGCATCCGGGAAGAACAGCCTTGCGCCGTGTCTCCATGGTCATATGATGTTCTAGCTCCGTGTCCATCTAGTTAAGCTGGTAATGTGATTCTAGCAGTGGTCTACTGGGATGACGGTTACTGTCACGACTTGCGCTTACTAGCTACCTTTGTTTTTTTGCTCTGCTTTCCAACGACAGTGACACCCTTCCCGGACTTTACGAGACTCTTCAGTGCAGCGTCTTTTTGTTGCTTCACGCTCTTCACTTTGGCGTGCTTGTCTACGCTCTTTTCGAGGGTATCGCGCGCCTTTCTCTTCGCTTTGCGTTCCTTTGCACGTAATGCGCGCTTTTCGGCTGGCGTGAGCTCGCTACGTGTACGAGGATCTGAAGAAGTTGGTGCAAACACTTCTTCCGGTGCAAGCATGCTCGACGTGGACTTGCCTACTGGGAGCGCAGACTCCAGCGTCGCCGCGGGGACGTCTGATATGGTAGACACAACTGCTTTTGGCTGATTGTGCGGAGAAAAGCCCGCAACGTCAGCATGACAAAGAAATGGTTTAAACAGGTGCCGTACCTGTTTGGGGACGTAGTGAGCATTGCAGAGAGCGTCAAGTTTGCTACATATATTCTCCCATAGTTTTGTAATTTCCTCGTGTTCCTTTTTCAGTCTCCCATCCCTGTCGTCGGTGCCGGTACCCGCTTGAGCCGCCATGTACTCGTTCTCATAGATTTGGGCCAACGACTGCTGAGATTTCGTATCTTGCAACTCAAAGAATCGGGAAGGTAGGAATGGCTTGTCATCCATAGGTCTCCGTCGAACGACATCATCGAAGTGGTTTTCCAGGATGCGTGCCTTGATGCGAGCTTCGAGCCCCGCTACTACTTCTTCCGTAACAATGGGGGCGGTTTTACCTATTCGTTCAAATTCGAGATCTTCCTGGAGTAACGAGTCTTGGGGTCGGCTCTTGGAAGACGCCTCTCCCATAAGCACCCAATCTTTTTTCGTGACGTTCTCGGTCTCGAGTTGTTCGATTTCCTCTTGGAGCGCGGCCATCCGCCGCTCGTGAGTTGTCATGTTCGAATCTGCGTCAATGTTAGTCTTGGTACAGTTCATAACTTGTGTTACTCGCCTTTTGGTTGCTCCTCTTCTTGGTCTTCCGCAAAAAGGTCATCCTTGATCCTTTCCATCGTCCATCTGTTCCCTTCATTCTCTTCTCCCTCATCGCTCGCTTCCTCATCGCCCGCTTCTTCGTCGCTGTCGTCCCCGTCGTCCTCTGCATCTTCCGAGCCACCCTCCGAGCTCTCCACTTCGTCGCTGTCATCAGTAAGCATCATCTCTACGTCCTCGTCTTCTTGATCATCCGGCGGCACATAATCCTCATCCTCTTCGTCATCTTCATCCACTTCGTACATCATTGTCGAGACAGGTAGTCCCCTACCCTTCGCCTTTATATTCTTGACTTTGACCTCGTCATGGAATCGGACCTTTGATTGTTTTGACGTGATAGCACTTACGCGTGACTTCGATGATTTCGGAGCGTCGAAGAAGTCCTTGTAAAAGTACTCTGCAGGAACATTAGCGTCAGTAGATATAACTGTCAATGGCATACCTACCTCCGTCTATGTCATCTTCGCCCACTTCAGCGTCATCCACCGCACCAAATAAATCGATATCCGCATCTGCATCCTCAGAGCCTTCAGAGTCCGAGTCGTGGTGTAATCGACCCTTAGACGCAGACTTAGCTTCCGCTTCTTCCGTTTCTGCGTTGAACTCTTGCAGATCGAAAAAGCCATCATCGAGCTGAGAGTGCTTTTCCCCCTTAGGCTTGGCGGGTTTTTTGCGGATAACGTCGAGCATTGAAGTTGGTTCATCGCCGTCGTCGTCTTCGTCATCATCCGAGGTCTCGTCCTGGAGTTCCGTGACGTGCTCCTCGCCCGCTATTGAGTCGTCATCCTCCTCCGATTCTTCGAACTCGCCCTCGTCTTCCTCGTCCTCGTCCATGTCCACATCCTCTTCCCCAAGACTACGATCACCACGCTCATCCTCATCCGTGCTCTCCCCGTCCAAGACCTGCAGATGACCACATACGCTAGCTCCTCTCAGATCCAGCTGCTCCCAAATTTGCTCCATCGTCATGCCATCAACAAATAACGACGGTATTGGCGTCTCGAGCGGTGAAATTCTGCTCTTCTTTTTCTGTGATTCCTCCGGAATGCTTGTATTCTCTTTTCGTTTGGTCAAAGAGCGCGTCTGGGGAGGCACGACATCTGTTAATGTCTCCAGGAGTTTTTCTATGTGCGACCGGGAAGCAGCTTCTGTTTGAACAGCTGAACGGCAGAACAGCATTGGAGACATTCATACAATGCATAGTCCATTTGTATAATCAACTCACCCAAATCAAAGACATATTTCGTCGCTTGCAGCGCAAGCTCTTGAAGTTCATTGCTCGCGACAGCTATGCTTTCTGGCTGTGTATCGATGAATGTAGATAGATTCTGTAGAGGACGGGGTAAAGATATGCTTGGCTCCACCTCCATTGTATTGTTTCAGCTATCCCTGGTAACCTACCAAGGTCGAGAGTCCAAAGGGGTGTGCCGAGGTCACTGGAAGGACTTTGGACAAATGACTCCAGTCACGTGACTTCCCTTAGAAACAGTTCTAAATATAATTTTATCGCTAGTATTAGTCCTTGGACAGACTGGCTCAAGTTCAGCTACCACAGGATCATGAAACTTAATCTCAAGCTGTGTCTAGGTTGATGCTAAATATGAATCCCATACTCCCATACTCCTCGGTGGGACTCCAGGCGGACCTCGAACGCAAGTACTATCCTAAATATGACTCAACTAGTCACACTGTATCACCGATCATGTACCAGCACCTGCGTATGTGTAAGTACTGCATGCAGACTTAGATTTGTACGTACATAATTGAATTGTCGTTGTAGTACGCCACATGCTGGCGGCCGCCAAGGACGGGGGTATCATCATGTAACTTAACGACTGGCTTCCTTTCATCTGCATAGGGGGGACGAGGTAAGTGACCCTTACGTCCGAAAGTGACTATTTCTATTTCTCCCCCCCTCTCAGTTAAGCACAAGGTGAACTGACATGACCCATAGGCCTAGTCGTGCCTATTGCTGTAGCTAGTAAATAATTGTCGGATCCCTTCACTGTGGAGGTCTGGGAGGAGACTGGTCTCCTGGCCCTAGTATTGATTAGCTTTAATGAACAACCGTGGGTCCCCGTCTTTCGATTTGCGGCGATCTCGAACATCCAGCCACAACACTCGAACTTATCGGAGTTTTTTGGCTCTGCTCCACATGCCTTTTCCGCCATCTCTGCCAATCTACCCTGGGGAACCAACTTCGCCGCGTTGACATCTCCAAAACCAGCCCACCGAAAACTTGAATATCTACCAGATAGTCAACGCAAATGAACGTAAACATTGGAGAATATATAACAGAATTCACATGACGGTTTCTTTGCAGCTTCCCCTTGCCTAAACAACCCCGCAGATGGCAGTCACGTACGATACAACTTCCGGCCTGGTTTGGGCCTGTAGATTCGAAGGTAAGCATGCATGAATGCTGGGGGTCCAATACATTTACATGGGCTTCTAGTGGTTTCGGTTACAATGATGGTGTATGATTACAGTATGTATTGACTTTATCTCTCCCAATGAGAAGGATATGTCACACTTGGATGCTTAGTGACAACTCTGGGCGAAGAGGTGCATATTCTACCTTGTCATATTATCTGCAGGTAACCTTAACCCTCATTCAAAGGTTGAATACATCTGGGTACCATAAGACCATGCCACTGGTTTACATGTCCGTTGAAGGTCCCCACAGAAACAGCCAAAATCGGCGGTCACAATAATATATATTATGGTGCTATTTCCTCCCTCGTGAATAACATTGATTTCTCATTACCACGACAGTTACGCTATCTCGGCACAGTCGTCATGATGTGAGTTATCTGGCTGTGACTTAGGTTCTCAACATACTCAGATCTGGGAATAACTTCGACATAGCTTGTATGTCATTGTCTGCACTCATATCGTCCTCTACTAGCATTGTGCAGGCTCGGATATAGCCAACCCTACTACCAGCTTTCCAGTAAGTCTTCAACACGTTCAATCAGGTATTGTCCTAAGGAATTGCACCAGCTGTATGACATTACTCTGTTACCCAATGCTCAGGGAATAATCATATCGTAAATACATTAAATAGGTACTGTAAGTGATAACTTTGCATATGACTTTGTTTCCGCATTAACGCCACACGTAGCAAATTTCAGGTATATCATCTATCGCCTTTGCATTTGGGGTGCAATTGGATGGCTTGTGCAAAGTATGCCATTTCACCTTGCTTTAGTCACTTTTCTGATTTAATAGTCATTCTTCTAATACGACTATATGTCCTCTGGAACCGTTCGAAGAAAATACTCTTTGTGACAGCCTTAGGCCTTGCTGTTGAGATGGTCTGTATGATCATTACACCCATTGGTTTCTCTCTTGGTCAGTCTCAGATCTACTACTTGTTAGCGATACCGTGCTCAGAAGCCCATTTCGTAGGATTCCTACACATCTCCAACTTTGGCTGGACTCCTGGTGTTGTATTTGTTTGGTTCTGTGTAATATATGGCTACGAATGGGTGTTATTTTGTTTGGCTGTCTGGGCTGGTATTCAGCGCTCCATGGAATACGCAAGAGCTGTACCGCTTGGCTGGAATATCTATCTCGAAGAAATTCTCGTCAATGGAAATGTTGCATATTCCCTTGTGTAGGTATTCTGACCCCTGTTCCCTGCTGTTTGGACTAAATAGCCACGTAGGAACTTGGTCACTGGCGCAGTAGCCACTGGGATCTCCTGTGATACCAGTCTTCCGGTGAGCCCGCTTGAACATGGTGTGTACTAGAGAGTTTACACAATTATCCACAGTCCGAATGGGCGTCCGTAGCGGGAAATATTTCGATGGCAGCATCTGCAGTTGCTGGCTGTCACCTCATCTTACATATTCGACGTGCTGCATCGCCCTGCCGTGATTTACAGCCCGATGAACACTCGCAATGGGAAGTTTTATCTGGTCGGAGTACCCAGTCCACCCTTGTATTGTCCTCCTTTTGAATCCAAGTTAGTAGTAGGTGGGTTATTCTCGGTGCATTGTGTGGCAAGCTGCATTTATACTGTAATTCGATGAGATTAGTGTCCCGAGGAAGGCGAGGTGATGACCTTGACTTACGGAACTGCAGCAGGTGTGAGAATTCAAGTTGACTACCATCACACGGACAGCAGCAGGGTCGAGGGACAATCCAAGCTTTCCGTTACCATACCATGCTAAGAATACTCCACCGGATGAGTAGCACGATGGTATTCAAATGATGTTGACTAGCTCTGATCGAGATCGTAGTACTCTTCTGATGGCTTTTCTGTTGTTTATGTGATCTTTGATCCAAAAAGGAACCCCCGCACTTCCCTCGAAGCACCAGTCAATGTGCCACTTACGCATGCCTCTCTGTTTCCACTATTATGATTGACCAGTGGCCGGTGGTGGCATAATATATATGTGTGGAGAAACGGCCACGAGTTTAGTAAGTACCTGGTCCGGCTATCCAGATGTCTCGGGCGGTAAAGATCTTCACACTCTCCATCTTGTAATCATAGAATAAGATGGGACATGATGTCGATATCATACCGGGCACTTCAAACGCCCCACCATCATTCCGCGGTTTACAGCAACAAACCTATACTAAAGATATCCGCAGAAAACGCAGCACTAGATCACCGTACCTTGTCATGCCGTTCAATGGCCCAAATTGATTGTTGTTTTTGGAAAGCGGTGTGGACAATACACATGGTATGGAGTGCTGCTGCCATCACGCACCAGATCTTGGAAACATTTCTACATCGGTATTAGGGATATCTATCTGACAGCCGCTTCAAAGTTTTTCCCCGAGGAACCCAACTGCACAGTATTGAAGAATGGAGGTGGGTTACTAGGTAACGGGGATGAGTCAAGCGGAGATAACATCGTTCGGGATGAGTAAATACGAGTCTTGTTATACAAATTCTTAATCGCCGATTTTTTGGATTGTTGCATCTAACTAATTCACAGGTTAGAAGACCTTCCAAGACTAACAGGTACGCGCTATGGCATTTGAGTCTCTTCAATAGTAATACCTCCAAGCCACATGACACTTATTGCGTCCCCATCGAATACCAATGCGTGTATGACCCGCTAGCCGGACACCACAGTATAATGCAGTCAACAAGTAGCTACTCTTATGCTTGCAGGCCCCACAACTTCTTGTTTCTGATGTGTGAAAAAAGAGACCACTAGTTGCAGTGGGTGGTGGTAACGTAGATGATTGGCCTTATCAAGGCTGGGTAGTTGGTCTACCAAGGCAGACCCAGTCAACGTTGCCAATGGGATACTTTTTTCGGCTTGTACGACGAGAAAGAGCTGGAGTCAGTCCTGCATCAAGAACTTGCAATGAATATGCGTATAGATGCACTGTAGTGCTTCTCTTCTGTAACACTCGAATTGAAAAAAAGCAAGCTCGTAGCGGGACTCTAGGACAAAATCGAGAATACTGTTGAAAGGATGAAAGTCGAGCGACGGATTGAGACGGAGGACAATGTTGATGGTGTAGGGCCAGACGGACTAGAGGCAACCTCGCGGATGATTGACGAGCTTACAGTTGAGAGACACATTATATTGAACCAGGTGTCACTGGAGGGCTAAGTGGACGCAGATGTAGATGACTCCAGGAATGACAGCCAAGTTGAGAACAGTGGCGACAAGGGTAGTGGTGAGAGCGAGTAACCGAAACCTATTGCAGCAAAGTGTGACCTAAGTAAGGCGCAACTTCACACGTGACTTACGGTACATAACAAGGTCCGATTTCGCATGTGTGCGGGATCTTATTCCTTTCCCGGGCGGATATGTGTGGGTGTTTCCGTCAACTCCCCCAACGTTGTTTAATAGATGACTGCTCGCTACAGTGGCAAGGTCTCCACTCATTATGAAGCAATCGGCACGTCGGCACCGACATTGATAAGTTTGAGTCAGTCAAACGCACAGTTAACAGCCCTGGTTTAGGTCATACTTGGTATGCTGCTAGCCAAACTTCGACACTGTACCGCCGCCACCGCACAATCGCATAGTTGCCCGTAATCCATCTGCCTTATGCGAGGTTAATATGATAAGGAGTCGCTTTCTTCTCTTGACCTTAATGACCGTCTATGCCAATACTGGGGGAACAGGAGTCATAGTAGATGTCACGGACACTTATCGTTTACACTCTCCAGAGACTCATTCACCATAAACAGTGGATTGGAGTATCCCGTGACAGTTCTATTATTGGAGCATAGCCTAGTTGTACATCGCCACTAGTCGGCTTGCCGGTAACAAAGGATAACCTGCGCCGTTGGCCCTAGTACTTAACAAAAGGAATAGGGTATCCGGGGCTAACATCTCTGCCCCACTATAGACGAATCGCCATCGTGTGGCGCCTACTAGTCCCTGCACATGGATTATTGCGATTGTCGAGGTGACTTTCTCTGAAATCCTAGTTCCATCCAGCCTAATGTCTGCATTTCAGTGGTATCGGTCGTTTTCATGGTATATGACCATTGTAAGCGCTTATTATACGACCATGGTCAACGAGGAAACTGAGCAACCACACAAACAATAACTAGTGTTAACCTTAGATGACGAGGTACCGTTCTTGTCCGTTATCTAGCTATCCCATGACTAACCTGGCCATGCCCACGGAAGGTCGAGTATATTTGGGTATGTAACGTTGCGGGGTAAAGGTAGCGTATCTACCCTCACGGAGTATACAGCAACGGCCCATCTCTGCGGTGACTATGATATATGTCATGGTATAATATCGTGAACTTCAGTTCCCCTGATCCAGGTCTGATCCTCGTACAGGCACGGTACTTCTGCAGCATGTTTCTCGTGTAAGCGACCCATACATTACTTGATTGTCTTGTCTGAAATTTGAAACATACAGCAGTGATTCCGCTGGTAGGTGCCTACTGTGCGGTAAAGCCTCTGACATATGCACTTCAATGGGCATCAGGTCTATTTCAACAGGCAAGTCCTTTCCATGATCTGGGGCTCTGTTCTGATCAGTAGCTTAGGTGTATAAGTATGTGAGGACTATAACTCATTCTGACACTCACGGAACGAAAATGCCTGTTTTTAGTGGTAAGTTGCATAAGATAGATCTCCTCTTCCTTGCATGACCTGGGTACAGACCTAAAGGCTTGCACCACTCTTCATACATGGTCGACTTGCATTATGTTTTGGCTTGTACAAGGTGAGCATTTATGTGTGCTGAATGTCTATAAATTGATCAATGGTTCTAGTTATCCTTCAACTACGCCTCTATGCCCTTTATCATGGCTCGAAGAGGGTATTGCTAGTGATGGCTTCAGGATTCATTATCGAGGTCGCTAGTATGCTATTTGCAATGATAAAGTTAACAATTTTACAAGTGCATGGTTTGTGGCCATTAGCTTCAATATGGGATTTATTAAATAGATCTGGAAGATCATGCCTCACCAAATGCTACCTCAATGTATGCCATCCCGGGAGCACTCAATATGACATACTGGAACTACTCTGTCCTTGCATTCTATGAATGCCTATTATTTTCCCTCGCTGTCTGGGCAGGCATCCAGCATTCAAAGACACTAATAGAACCTGTGCCATGGAATGGAAGACGCCTTATTGACATTGTTATCAAGGGTAATGTAGTATACTTCCTTTTGTCAGTGTTCATTTGCTATTAAATTTCCTTCTCATATATTCATCATGACAGAAATATAGTTCCTGTCTTTGTTTATATTCTTGCTGTAGAGCCCATTCTTCTCCATGTAGGTTCTCTCTCTCCCCCATAATGCTGTGGATTGAACAGCTTCAGTCCAACAGCCTAATAGTAATAGAAAATCTCATAGTTAGTGTAGTGGCTGCTTCAGGTTGCCGTCTCATCTTGCATATCCGGCGTGGGGCTACACTCTCCAGGGATTCTGTATTGTTGGGGAGCCAGTCAGAGTGGTCCGTGGCACCTGGTAATGGTACAACATTGTCCAACCTGTAGACCTTCATACATAACTTAATACTTTAGCTATATGTCAGGCTAGCTTACATAGACAAAGACATACACCATATCAACTGCACTCTGGCTAAGATCATCTCATATATAGTTCACCAAAGGATGGGACTCATCCACTCCAGACACATCTATACAACACACAGTAAGAGAAATCCAACTGAAAGGCATCAATTCCCTGACAAGAAAATCAATGTTCTGTAGCCATGCACTATTGCTAAAATGAAAAGGCTCCATTCCAGATCATTATGGACACTCACAGCACAAAATGCTTTTAATGGACCAACTGCTGTAGGTGGACCAATGACTCTGGCTTCCAGAGAAGACCCCAATACTAGGCAGTTATTGTTGATAATTTTATGTGTTCCACTTGCATCTCCTCCATGAAATGCAAGAATGAATTGCTAGCTGTAATGGAAGTCAGACATTAAGGCCCACTGCACATCAGAAAGAAGTGAATAGGGAGTTATCACACTGAAAACAATCAAATACTGAAGAATTCACCAGTACAACTTTCCAGGATGGATTCTGATCTCATGGAGATCTCCATAGCTGACACTCCAAAGTGCAATTGTTTGGCTGAACAATGGACCAAATCTTATCATGAACAGCCAGTAAGTCTACTCACCTCTCTAAGCCCCATCTTCACTGATCACAAGCTCAATACTATGTGATGTATGCAGGTAGTGTAGCCATGCAATGTCAATTAGTCTATTTGACCTCTACTGTTGTGTGCAATGTGAGGGGATGCATTCCATTACACAGAGTTACATCCAGCTTCTATTATGGAACTATGTATGCTTACATGCACACTGGGTAAACATATATTGTGAGGTTCCTTTCCAAATGAGTAGATCCATCATAATGTATGTACTGTGATGGTCAATCTGAAAAGTGTGTTCTTAACTTACTCTGCCAGCTGGCCAGCTGGGATAAAATGGGACAGGAATAGGCTCACATGCATTTTGATAGGGATACCCATCTTCTAGGCATTGCATGTACTTCTGATTTCCATATTTCCTCATGTAAGCATGTCATGTAGGGGGCTAACCATGTTAACTAAACATCCAATTAAATTTTGATTATGTCTTTTCTGCCTGTGTGGAAACTGACATTGTAATTCTTTACAGTGAATGTCTTTCCATCATTGAACAATGTACTTCAGGGAAACATGGTAAATTCAATGTTAGATGCTGATCAGTAACAGTCAAGTTTCATTAACTCGACTGCTTGTGTCCATTTCTTTTACATACAAGCTTTCAATATCCTAGGATGTGTGGTTAACACATTTTCCTTGCATCCTTATCTGACAATTTCTAATTTGCAATCTCTCGTGAATCTCCCAATGATGTACAATGCCTCGACACTTGGAGGTGCCATACCGTAATACAAGTGACAGAAGTAGTCCGATGAAGACATGGTTTACTTAATGCATTGTCATCCCGGAGAAGTGACGCGTCTTACCAACATTGGATATCTTTCAATGGAAAACTTTACAGATAAGTTGCAGGGCTCATGGGAATGGGTAAGGCATGTTTGACGTCCATTTTTGAGCCCTTCCCCTGAGTGGTATGCAATCAAAGTGGATGGGGTCGGACGGTAATCCGACATGTTTGATGTGTCCATATCCAAATTCTAATATCAGCCTGTTAGTTCGGTATTCAAGACATCCCTGAAGAGTCAACTCAAGGGTTGTAAATGTACAAGGTGTTAATTCATCTGACAGACATGCAATGTTACCCTCTTCCCATTTCCTTTTACACACACTGAAAATTGCTTAGTTCACATCGGAATTTATGTGGCTATCAGTGCAATGCGAAGGGGATCCTACTCCATACAGTACGAGATACTGGTATTACGGTAATTAAAGCTCATTCAAGGTTGTATCTTCATGTCTCCTGTTGGAATATCCCTATTGGCGCTCACAGACTGATAGCAGTGCAGCCAACGTTCACGAGACCATTCTATGTGCCAGTAAGGTTGGCCGGTTCCTTGTGTGGAGCAGAGTACTCACGAATTCAGTGTTCTGGCAGCAGACAGTCTGTTGGGTACAGGTGCTACCACTACCAACGCCAATGATGGTGATGGGAGAGCACCCGATTCCGAGTAAAGGGCCAACAACCGCATCAACAACAACACCGAGGAGGCCTTCGATTGCAGCAACGCCAGTTTGGTCAGCCTACGTGAGAATACCCGTCAGTCTTCAAAGTCACTATGCATTGCGAATGGGTCAAAGGCCACGGAAGAACGAAAACATACAGTGAATGTTTGGTTACAGCACTGAAGGGTGCCGTTGCTGCATGAGCTGCTGCTAGTGCGAGCAACAATAGACTCGGGAGCAGCTGCGGAAAGGGCGGAGAGAGCGAATACCGGAAAGAGCAGGGTAGAAGCACGAATGAACATTTTTGTGGAAGTCTAAGAACTGGGGAGCCAGATGAGACTATATAGGACTCTTTATTGGGGAGGATTGACCTGAACAGCAGGGGCTTTATACCCTCTCGGGTGCCAGTGCGTATACTGGATTTCAAGGAAATTGACACATAGAAAATTATCCAACGTAACCGAGGAGGTCCACGGACTCGAGGCCTCCCCTGACCATGAACATGATAATTCTGCCATCTGCGTCCCAGCTATGTGCATCACCGAGTCTGGATTCATGCCGTAACAACCAGATCAAGACTTTGGGAGATGTCTACTATTGGGTCCATCCCAGGTCAGTTCTTATATGCTCCACTATGACATTTTTACAGCTTTCGCTGTCAGGTGATCAGAGCAATTGACCTGCATAGCGACGAGCCATGGGTAGCACCTACGGATAGATTACAAGCAGATATATGTTTCAACGGCGGAGACAGACAAGACATCTTACTCACCAACTTTGTCCTCTTGGCTCGAACATCATCAGGGCTACATGGTCATGACCATGACACGTCATAGTTCGTGTCTCCTGGCGTCCGGACTCATCTGACACAGTTGTCGTCACCATGATTCGATATTACTAACCTGAGGAATCACCCCCCGCATCGAAGGGCAGACTCTGTAATGCACGATTTCACAGCTGTGTATCTTTGACATATGCTGTGGTTTGAGCGGATGTCTTCCGTGAGGTGAGGATTGAGAGTCCTCTGTTGTCTTTTAGATTTGGTGCTTCCGCTATAGCTGTAGTCTCATTGACTATTGGCGATCCCCACTGACTTTGGGAGCCATCATTCGTCACCTTTCTTCCCGGTTAAATTTCCTCAGTCGCTCATTTTTGGCTATGGCAGACTATGATCTTGTCGTGCTTCCACACAGAACATCCCTTGATTATCGACTTCCCCGTGCAGTCATGGGACATGCCAATTATCTGGTTTTCTACCATTGCGCATCAAACACCTATACCCGCATGATGTCCCCCAAATGACAAACCCTTTCCTGTATAAAGGGTTGCCCTAAGAGACACTGCCCGACTTGATATCGGGGGCACATCGACAGGGCCAGAGGAGTTGACTCCATGGAAGCAGAACGTTTCTCTTTTTGACTCCGAAGCATGTGTGCAGATGGATGTAGTACTCTAGCATAAATGGAATTATAAGTGATCGGTTAGGTTAGATAGTCAAACCGGGCTTATCTCCATCTTCTCACCATAAAATAGACGGATAATATACATGATCATCTCCGCATAGTGGCACAGATGGACGGAGATTACGGGTTTTCTACAACGTAAATCCCGAGACGGGCGCCGATTGCTTTTCTAGAAAGTGTCTGAACGGATGCCCGCGGTGACGGTGATCGACTACCGGTTTCACATGCCGATATTATGTTCTTTTCAGCATTTCCAGAGACGGGTCACAAGTATGATACCCTCTCGGGTGACATGGGAAGATAGGTGTTAATATCGCGGCGCGGGATACATATCACTGGATATATGTCCCTCGTGTTGAACAACCTCATGTAAAGCTCACAGGACGAGGGTCTTCACCCTAAAACCGAAGGTTTATACATACCATGGAAGACCGTTACGAAATTGTTCAGGGAAACCTAAAGAGGCACATCGTAGCACAGCACTGGCTGTACGGCCACTCGGCTTCCCATTACACCTATAGTTTGACTCACGACTCCTGATACGCAGTGGTTTGACAGAATTGCTCAGTAGACTATTTGGCCCAAACGGGTTGTAAATAATGAGAAACAACAATTATACTTCAAAAAAAGGTAGTCGGGTGAACCAGGTTATTATTTTCGAATTTTTGCGATATTTCCAGTCGGCAGGAAACAAGTATTATTCGATCGTGAGCACTCGAGTTCTCACCCACGTTTGATTACACAAAACCTCTTACTCAGCGTTAGCACGATATTAATACTAATAGTCTGTGTCCGTCCTGCTTCTCAACTTGAGAAACTCGGGAATGCTAGGTCATCTGGACCTATGGGTGAACCATGATGGTTGTATAATAGCTGATGGCATAGGCAGTTCTAACGAAGAAAATAGTGGCACCTAGCGGATGTAACGCAAGATGGTTAGTTCTGGGGCCAAGGAGGGTTTGTCGACCCGTTATGCAGGGTAGCCACCTGCCATGGACACGCATCACGACCCCAAACCCGTTTCACTGAAGGGTGCAGTAGTGCTATGCAAGAGTTTTGCTTACGTTCTTTCCAGATTGATTCCAATATTTCCCCTTCTAGGTGTGGTTCATATGGTATGCACTTGAGTCGACACCAGGTCCAGAAGTCATGAATAGGGACGTAGGGCACGGTGCACGTTTCGAAAGGCGGGATAGCCAAATTCATTGAAGAACTTATTACAGTGTTATTCCAATCAGAGATACCTATGTTCTATGAAGGTACCCACGTGTTGTAACACCCCAGAGTTTGAGCACAGTTATGGTCGAAAATTCCCGACGAAGGCCACGAGCATACTTGCCAAGGGGGTGCTAATGCAAGATCATGACGTCCTGCATGCTGTTGCACTCGCATCCATGAATACAGGAAGCAGCTCATCGTCACCCTGGTTTTGAGGCCCCCCCTCAAGGCACCATCTAAAGATATGTCAGTTTAGGAAAGGCAAATTGCCCGGAGTCTCACTCCACTGTGGGATGCTTCCATCGGGTCAACGCAGCAATCATCCCATCTCGGCATCGCAGTCAGGGTCAAGTTCGAAGGAGGTTTGATCCAGCAGTATAGTGGATAGTCGCAAGATGTTCGGTGAGACGGTGACGATCAATGGTGTCCATGTACGTCACTAGATGCATTAGTAAGCAAGATGAACTTTCATCTCATCTGCATTACGGTGTCGTTGAAATGACCTGGGGTCGTTTGCATCCAGGCCACTCCATACAAGCCCACTTCCGAGCCAAATCCTCTCTCACGAAAGCGTTCAACTCGTCCATTGCATGACACTGCTTCAATGCAATATGATACATCCCTCGCAGCTCTTTTCGTCTGATCGTCGCAAAGTCTCGGACTCGAAAGCCCCGCAAGGCCCACCCTTTCTTTGGATTTATTTGCAGCATGCATATAAATCGCCTCGTGTTTTTCTTTTAGCAACCGTAGCATTCAACATACACGGAATGTTCTCGGTGATTATCTATTCATTCATAGACAGGAGCTATAGACCGAATGCAGACCCGAAGAGATAAAGTGGTATTTTATTCATTCCACCGTCGAGTAGCTGAGACATTCCTCCAAGGAATATGATCATTTGATCTGGTCCTTGTAAGCTGGACGTCCAACGTCCGTTCAACTGAAATATGGACCTTGTGGCATCCAGGACCACCGTGCCGGCTATGGACGGCAGCCTTTCAAGTAGACCATCCCTTTTAGTACCTATATTGACTAGGAGCTAGCAGTTACAACCCACACACAACCCGCCGTCTTCATCGCTGTGGGATGGGAGATGTTTTGACTTGGTCAACAACTTGGCACTTCCAAATTCCTTTTGCTGGTGATCATGATACCACAAATCACCCTCGGTATATAGATTCGAATCTTCTGTTCATCTGTAAGTGGTCACACGAAATGCAGCCACCCTGCAATCAGAACATTGATGTAGCGACCTACCATCAGGCTATGTGTCGAAGTGCGATGAACCAGAGCAGAGAGTATAGCCTAGATGATGACCCGCCGATGGTGGCGTTGCACTTCAGTCGTGTCATCGACTGCATACGATGGATGCGGGAGTTGAATGTAGTGCATAAGACACCCGTGCAAAAATAAGCCAGTTTGTTTCGGAGTAGATGGGACAGCTAGATCAGGAAATTGCCCGCATAGACGATGATCTGAATGACTGGCGTCACTCGCAAGGGTTCACACAAGGCTCAGTCATGTCAACTTGAAGAGAACGTACGGGTTGGAGTGCATTACACTCTATGACGAAAGGAGGTCATCTAGAAAGTTCACGACAGATGTAGCAACAGTGCAGTGGCACAGGCGAGAGTCACGTTAATAGATAGAACTCAATGGTAGTGGGGCTGGAGACAATGGGCGTGGAGCACTAAGATTCATCCGCTGCGGCATACTACAATAGTCACGTGATATCGCATATATATAAGTAGGAGTTGCTTGCACCAGTCAAGCCTTAGCAGAAAGGACTGCAACATCAAATGCACCATGCGTGATTGCGTAAAAGCTACCAAAGTGCTACCATGAAACGCTGCGTGGATAATGCCTAGGTATGGATGTATAAGACAATGCCACACGTCGAATATCCAAGATGAGACGGGTCCCAGCAATGATACCTGCGGCTGCTAAATAACTCTCCGCTACTGATGTCCAAACACCCTGGATATGTATTATGTATCAAACAGGTAACCCCCTAACAGCAGCGATAGTTACTTACAGGAAGAGTGCTTATTACCACCGTGTGAATTGCAACTGCCATTGTGATGCTGTCGGTGAACAATCTATTAGATACATCGCCATAGAGATGGAACAATATTACTCACGAAAAGAAGTAGGTGACATTTCCTTTAATGAGAATACCCTTTAGATGCCCCAAGTTTCGATTACTTTCCATAGGGGTACGGTCTTCTCTGGAACGCTGGATACCGACCCAAATAGAAAGTGAAAATAGTAGACATTCGTAGATCAAGATTGCGATGTAATTGATGTGTATCTTCGTAGCTAGCTGGGAATGGAACTTTTCCCCAGGAATGGGAGTTGCGTGGGCTTTAGAGCTTTCTACAGCGTCGGGACATACTGAATGAATGGCTAGTGACCTACCTTCAGTAATGGTGGTCTGTAACATAGTGGAGACTGTAACAACAATTTCGCCAGCAAAGCCCAACACCATGACTATCAGAATTGCTTTGGACCGACGATAAATGGCATAAATCCGCATCTGAAGAACAACTAAAGACAAGATAGCCCAAAGCCAATTAACATGAGTGAGGTACCTACTTTGTACGATCCATACAATGACACATGTCGGCCAACACTGATAAATGACGAAGACATCGTAGCCTTCGACGATGTCAACTACAAAGAAGATATGACCATTTAATCGCACGACGTACTACTATATTTCCCCACGGGAGCCCCGTTGTGAGCGAATTGATACACCGTCATATTGTATAGTTACTGACAACTGATCTCAAGGCAGTAAATTGCACCACTAACATTGCGGGTAGGGATGATGCATACCTTGTCGGACCCTTGGCTCCATAGTGCTACTAAAATATCAGTAGAAATGAAATGAGAACACCATGGTGGAGCAAGAGTAATCCGTTGAATGCTTACCAGCTGTACTGAACCTGCAATGCAGTTAGTAGATGAAAGATCATTGTATGAAGAACTTACAGGATACATATCATACCCAGGTATCGCAACTACTTTGAACTTTTCAATCAGAATGCTAGTGCCTGTTCTTAATGACAGTAGTAGCACCATAAAATACATTACTGTGATTGGTGCTGAGCGCCTGCTTAGCTGTATTGGCGTCCCTGAAGTCTGTTAAAATGCTAGTAGAATGAGAGCCTTGTCATACCCAAAGATGTTCCGCCTTTCAAGGGAATACGTTAAGAAGGCATGGAAGCGTTATTGGAGAAAAGCCAGCACCTCGTTGTCCAAAGTAATCACTAAAGTCAATTATTAAGACACACGGAAAGCAAGGGAACTTAATGCAGGGTCATACCATAATCATACGTGACAAGTACAGCTGGCACCACTGTAATGCACATATACATATGACACAACCCTAGGAGTAGGACTACTTCAGACGGTTTACCTTCGGTCATTTTCATCAACCAAATACTCCATGTCAAGTGAGGGTCTTGTGGTGTTGTCGTCGTCGCCCGGGTAATAGCCGAAGAGAGGTCAACGGACATCCTGATGGCACGGGACAATACACTGGACAACCGCCCGCTCATATCTTCTGGCCAGTGCACTGGTTTTTGTTCGCAATAACCCGAACTAACACCTCTTGTTCCAAATTCAGTATCAGGTGGCCAAGCCATGTGCATTTCATGGACAGCCCACCATTCTGATGCACTCTAGCGATGAACGTTCCCTAGCACAGGGTGCCGGCATCAGCGGCAGAAGTATCCCTTCCATGGAGCTTATCTGTGTCAGCGATATGCATCATAATGTGTTGATTCCACAGACCCATCTTCATTAGTAGCCCATAATTCTAGAAAGGTATCGCTTTTATCCGCAGATCATGGGCTAAGATGTGTCCGCGCGTTAGTATTGTATACCTTACCTTGATCTGTGAATCTGGATGCGCTACTGAGATTTTATTCAATCGAAGGCAAAGTGGGTGACCATCCCACATGGGCTGCAGATCTTTGAGTTAATTCCCATGCTGCCGTACGATTCGCAACAAAATCGTACGAGAAGTACGCACAATCATTGTCAGAAAGCCAGTATCAGCAGCCTAAGAAAGCTTCGAATGATAAATGAGAACACTGCACTCCCCTAAGCCAAAAAAGAGAACTAGACGCTGGACTTTGTGGGCAGAAGCCTGCTAAATCTGATGCGCGCTGTATGTAACAGAATCATGAGGTATAGTAAGGCTTCAACAAGGCAACGGATGTATGTTCGAGATTGCACTACTCACTTCAATCGGCCTCGCTTCCCTAAGCAACCCAGTATAATATGAGCAACTGTAAATGCAATCCCCTACTGTATAATAGACAGCTGGAAGAAGGACCAGCTTCTACGAATATACTGCAAGCATGGATGACTGAGATACCCGCTGGGAACAAGCGTTTGGCTATTTTGGGAGACATCCTTGACGCGCCGTCTTGGGCTATCAATTTAACATCTCCTTTCTTTCTTTCCAGTCTAATCAGACTTGGTAAGTACTTAGGCAGATCCCAGAAGTGCTCAGTTATCACGGCCAACGGATAGCGTGAGGCGTCGTAATATATGTAGTGATGCACCCTATGTACACAGAGAAGCCAATCGGAGTGTGCATCATGCGACCAGTGTGACCTCTACTCGCGCCCATGAAATAACACCTGTTCCCCCTTCTAAAGTCATTTTTCCACTTGGATCTATTTCATGCACCTTACACCAGCTTGCATAAATAATGAAACTCGTGCGTGAGAAGAAAGACAAGATAAACTGTGTGGAATTAGAAAAATCCAAGCGTGGTCTAGTAGCCAATTTCTCGCAATGGTCTCTGCTATACTGATCACATACAGCTTGAAGAGTGCAGATTGAATCAACAAATAACAATGGATCGGACCCTGACAATGGACACCAGTGCTGCCCCTGCCTGGGCCAGTGAGTGAGTGACAGGCAGTATCCTTCCTACAAGTCAGTTATATATGGCATTGATGGTAATATATTACGTGTTTTTGAGCCAAAATACTACTGAATAGTACCTAATACAATGATAAATGTGGCATGGCAGTGACTGTTGTCACTACCACCCTGCCCCACATGATGGTCGTATCCCAATCACAGTGAACACGAGGTAGGTAGGGTGGGATGCATATTGGCAATGATCATAGCGAGAGACATTTGTTATCTGTGTCCATGAACTCAGTGCGCTTGTACACCTTCGGTATAGACGTGCTGGTGGAAGGCTCGGGGAGGCGTGGCCACACCCAAATTTTCTAAGTCCATAAAGTCCATGCTATCTTTTTTCCCACACGCGTCGCATCATTTATGCAAACTGGTGTAAACAACCAGCAAATCGGATTAGATCTTTGTTGCAGGTGCCAGAGATCAGCCAGGTGTCCCACTATGAGATGGTGCACAGGATTTGAGAGATCAACTTTCTTTCACAAGGAGCTTTGCTGTTTCGAGTTTATCTGATTTAACCAACTGGTCCAGTTGCGCGGTCATCTCTCGATAATGTTGTATGTCATTGCGATCTCTATCAGTCCTCGTCAAGGAAA
>JADGIP010000279.1:0-24208 GCA_016618355.2 Astraeus odoratus | reverse complement strand
GTCGACACTCGCACCTGCCGACTGAATTTCTAGGACATGTACAGTGAAGATGACAATGATCGGGGAAAGGCCGGAACTCCTTGCCACTGAATGAGGTAGTAGAGATGTCATTTTGTCAACCTGAACCACCCCATACTGTCCCAACCAACTCACTCCCGGGATGCAACCGCCAATTGACCATTGTAGCGACCGTGTCCATCTGCTCGCAGAGTTTTGAAGCCAAAATCGGTCGGAACGAATATATGGTGGCCGCACTCTGGGATAAACGCGGTTGAATGCTCGAACGTTATTGGATGGTAGCTACAATAACGAGCAGAAGAAAAGGCTGACCATGCTGTGCTAACAAATCAATTTTCGCTTATCCCCTGAACGCTGTCTGACTCAACAAGGACGTCATCCTGACACCCGCCGCAACGGTTATTATCCAGAGTGCATTGCTACATCTTGCTGGTGCGTACAACTATCTTCGATCGAACAGCATTCTCACCAAACGGCCAAAAAAGAGACGCCTACACTTTGTCACGCCGTTTACATTGCTTCGCCACCTCACCGACTTTCCCCATTTCACCCACCATGAGGCAGCGTAATCCTTTACCGACCCACCAGACTTCTGAACCTTCCAAACTGCGGGATCATTGTCCTAGCTTTTACAAGGATCTCACCTGGGTCAGGGGGAACGGATTAGTTTGGTCCAAGCTTGCAGGAACCTTGTTTTTCTTGGATGAAGAGCGTGCGGAAATGGACATACAGGGGAAATTAGCTGGAAAATGTCTTGGTTGTTTAGTGGACGTCAAACGTCGCTGCTCCGGTCAAGGCGTTGGTCCTCTAGCCATGACTGTTTTGGGTTCGTTTGATCTCCCATTCAATTTATGGTACACTGCCTTGTGGTCCTCTTGACACTCATCCTGCAAAGCCAGACGTGTAAATCAGCATGCCGACTGCATGGCGTTCAGCAACAATAATTCATTACACCGTACGACCGGCCGTATCAGAACTGCATGCAGTCCTTCTGACGACTGGATGATAAGACCTAAAACACCATTATGACAATGCGATGATTCATCAGAGCAGTTGGGCACAGTCGTCTTATCACGCCTCGTAGGGTTTAGAGTGTCGGATGAATCTGATACCATTTTTCGGAGCGTTTCACGGATATCCAAAGGGACGACATGGAAAAGGCATTGAAATTCGTATAGGATGACACGGTTTCCCGATGCTAGATCATTGCTTCAAAGGGCAAGACAATGGGCAAAGACGGTCACCGGTTCTCCAATCCTAATTCGCAATCATTTCTGCACAATGACACACTATTTCTAGCCACATCGTTAGTCGCAAATCACGTACAGTTGGCCCTACGTTTTTTGGAGCCGTATATAATAGATATGTCTCTGTCGGGTGTTGGTGAGAGGGTTTACGAATATCGCCTGACACTGCGCAGTGAAAAACACTTCAATTCCTTTTGGTATGAACGAAAAACCATGAAATTTCGATTTCCTGACGGATATTGACCTTCGCAAGAACGAAAATAAGGGACTTATACAGGCTGTGAATGATGTCGTGAACCAACCGGAGAGGACAACGAATACTGTAGACTCACGCCATCAATCATCCTTCTTCGACCCTCTCTGAAAGCTTGGTGGGGTGTCCATCGCAATTTGACCCATCAACTTTGCAAAGTCTATGTCATTGCGCTTGAAGATATCGGCAACGATGCCGTTAACTTCATCTGTTACAGGCAACGGAGTACCAGCTTGCGACATGGTCTTCACCTGGATAACTTCCATCATCTGTTGGAAAACATGGAGCTTGCCCATCTCATCAAGTTTGTCCTGCGCATGAGGGAGTTCACCAAGGTAACAACAAGTATGTCCTCTGCACACAACTTACCCTCAGTTTTTCCATCATCCCGACTTGGGTTGTGTAGTCCTCTTCTCTCCCATGTTGAATGACTGTCCATCTTTCCCCCATCTTCATCCACACGCTCAGCTCCCAGGTCTTGGGGCTTACAACATCCTCCTTGCTTGCCTTATGTGCAGCTGCCATCGCGTGGTAGTCGTATGCCCATTCCTCCCATGGCATACCAAAGGCAATCTGCTTCATCTCTTCCGGGTCGACTGCACGGGTTAGCAAGTCCTTGAGGAGCTTATCTTTTTTTTCTGGAGTTGCAGCGGCAATAGTAGCGATAGCGGATGGTGTTAATTTCCTGAAGATAATCTCCTCTTGCGGGAAACCGTAGCGCAGTCGTAGTGTGGCGATCCCTTTTGCGAAGTCAAGAACAATAGGCAGGAGAATGGAGAAAATAAACAAGTCCAACAGGAAGTTCCCAATCAATGCTGTATCCATCCGAAAAGCCAGCGTATTCGACATGGGAACTATTTTGCTGGCAAGGAACAAGATTCCATAACGATAGAGACCACCATATATGCGTCGCACCAGGAGGAAGGAGAACAACAGGTTCACGGCCAGCAGAGTAAGGAAGCGGCCTCTGGCTTTGGAGCTGAATCGACAAGAAACAACGAAAATGAGCAGCCAATACTCACTGTCGGTGTCTCAAATTGGATGTTTCTACGTGGGTGACGTATATCTCCACCCATGGATCGCACTTGGTGAGGAATGCATGAACCGGGCTGTCATCGGGTATCCTGTGTGCAGCAGGCATTGCGGATCGCGGAGGCCACGGTTGCCGAGGCGATGAGAGAGTCCTTCTGCGTTCGCACGAAGGCTGTGTCGCCGAACTGATTGACGTGTGCAACCACTGCGAAGTCGCAAGGCCACAAGGAAGCGTCAAGCGAAGACTGAAAGCAGAGCCCCTTTCAAGTGTTGGAATGGTCACGTGCATGTTCCCACGCATGCCCACATATAAACCTGCCACCCAGTTTTTTTTTTTCTTCATTGATTCTTCCACTATCATAACGCCAATGACGAGAAATGACGGTGCAGAGAGTTGAGTCAGACCCACGCCTGGCGTCGCGGTCGACCTTGACATCGCCCGTTCGGCACCTTATCCCACCCTTGTTACGAACAGAAGGAACGGGCTTGTGTAAACTCTGAGGCGTCTTCCGTGGATTGATCAGTACCTCCATTAGATGTTCTTCATATTGCAAATGTCACGCGTATTGTACATGTCTTTGTGTATCCTCCTGACTACTGTCTCTACTGCTTCACCAGTGCAAATGATGAGTAGGACACTGGTATCCGTTCGGATTCTGAAACAGGTACAATTGATGATAATCCTCAGCGTTATACCATTCTCCAGCATCTAGAATTTCAGTGGCAATCCTCTGGCCCTTGGGGGTGAAATGCTTTTCCTGCACTTCTTCAGTAACACGCTGGGCTGTGGCTTGCTGTTCACGATTGTGTGTGAAGATCGCAGACCGATACTCTGAAGCAGAGACGATGTCAACCATCAGAACTCGATGACTTGGTTCGACGTACGGGTGCCAATGTCTGGGCCTTGTCTATTTACCGCTGTCGGGTCGTGAGTTCGATAGAAGAACTCTATGCAACATGCGTAAGATGGAAGCTCGACGTAGTCCTCAGCCTCCAACTTACCGACGAGTTCAGCATAAGAGACAACGGACGGGTCGAACTCTATCCTGACCGCCTCAGCATGCCCCGTGGTGCCACTGCAGACCTCTCTGTAGGAGGGATCGGCTTTCTTGCCTCCGGTGTACCCAACTGCGGTCTTCAGAATTCCCTTGTTCTCTGACGGTGGATAGTGCTTCAGGAAGATGTGCTCGACTCCCCAGAAACACCCTGCCGCAAATGTTGCAACCTCCGGATCCTGAGCGGCTAGCCGGGCATTCTTATATGAAGGTAACACTATTAGGAGCGCACGTACTGGAAGACATGGCCGAACGATAGTGCGAGATGTCGACGGATTTCTTCGGTGCTCCTAATGGAACGAAAGACAGCAACGCTGTACGGAGATTGTTCAAGCGACCAAGCATGAAGTATAAGTGATGTAGATGGCTATGCTACACTTCAGAGCAAAGGTTGTCAGCCATCACATGACCTACACTGGTCCAGCGCATTCACCAATGCGTCTGTATAATTTAGACTATGTATCGCCAAGCCCACCATAATAGATACCTCCAGAGGGCCGACTGCAGTACCACACATGCCCCTGAAGTCCCTGCAATAATGCACATCATGTTTACAGCACTACTTAGTCCGTCCACTACAATGAACCCAGCTGCGATCGCAGAGCAGTACATCCAGTGGGTACGTGTTGAACAAGGGGTCGTCAGTACGGCAATATTCGATAAGTTCAAATCCTTCTCCACACCTTGACATTTGTCTTAGGTTGGGCTAGGAGACAGGGGGAGATGATCGAGGTTCCGCACTTTCTTTCCTGCTTACAGTTTGAAACAAATATGTCGTGCCCCTGATGTAGGACCCGTTGTGAAAAGAGATTAGTGAGACTGAAAGTGCAGGCGGAGCTGCCAATACTACATGAAGCACATCGGATATCAATGTCCGGCCGGTCCGTGGGACTCCGAGCGGCGGCGCGGCGTTCATCTTCAATCGCCGATTGAATTGTATAATCCGTAATTTCGCGAACAAACACTGCAGTGTAAAACTTGTGTAAAGGAAAAAGCGGTTGAGAAGTCCACCATTTCCGTCTCCAACTGTACAATCTGCGTTCATGAGCATCTCGTCGTTTTTCTCTTCCTTTCTGAACGTCGTCCATGCAGACGCCGCTCCAGAAGAGCAAGAGAAGGTGGAATCAACTGTTCAGCAGGAACCAGCTACCGCGGACGAACCTGAGGCAGAAACGGAGGTAGAGACGAAGGAAGAGGAAGAGGAAGAGGAGGAACCCGAAGATGTCTGGCCTTCTACAGTATCTTGCCCGTAGCTTATGCTAATATCCAACTAGCTGCATCCGCAAATTCGCGACGAATGCAAGGAATCGACGAAATGTGCTTCTTTCACGCGACACTTTGAACACTGTCAAGAGAAGGTGACCTCGGGCCAGGGTTTCAAGGGCGAGGATTGTGTGGAGGAACTGTAAGTTTCGCCTTTTGCTTTCCTAGGCCTTCTGCTGACCCAGGGCATCGATAGGTGTACGTATGAAAGACGTTTCCCCGGCTAGCATTACTGACCGAACGCGTCCTTTGCCCTGTGATGTGTGCGCGACTTACAGTCCAGTGAGTCCTCAACTTGCACAGCCCAACAGTCCTCTGACTTGCCTCATAGTATGATGCACTGTGTTGATGTAAGGCTTCTCCTGGTATGTTTCCGGTAGAATTCTTACATGCTTTTGAAGGGATGCGCAGCACCGAAGTTGTTCTCTAAGTTGAAGTAAGCCGCTTGCATTACCTCTACTTTAGGTGCATCTATCAGTGGTCCTCCGTATACCCCCAACTCACAACGAAGATAACTGGCAGATAGATATCATATCTTGTTCTACTTCCCGAAAGTTGTGATCACCAGCATCTTGGCAAAGTGTCATCTCACCGGATAACTTAACGTTAGTCCGGAGCAAGCCTGTTGCCTGCTAATAAAATAACTCTAGTGCAAACCGCGACAATGTCCTGTTAAAATGCTTTACTAATCCATCTGAAGCGCCACTAATCAATGAATGCGTCCTGGTCTGTCGACCAGATCCAACCTGTCGTCCACATTTTACTCAAAGCATCGGAGCGCGAAATTATGCACTGTCCGCGCCATTTAGAACGGTATAACACCCTGATTCTACTACGGTACATATCTGAAGTTGCGGCAGTCAGGTCAGTGCAGCTATCAGCATCTGACCGGGATTATCCGCCTTGAATTCCATATGCTTCCTGTCCTCCATTATCTCAATACAGTATTCCGAAGTCTCCGCGTCTTGCAGTTCTGCTTGAAAAGAACGCCAAAATACTCAGGCATACAATGTAGCACACTGTAACCATGGGTCAAGGGACGTGGTTATTGTAACTGTCCCAGAAATTTCATTTGATATGTTCCCCTCACCTCCTGGCTTCGACGTAGACCTCATTGGGAACCCTTTTCTTGTATGTATTTGTCCATTCCTTCTGAGATTTACCAATATTCCATGTTTATATAGTCGACGACACTACAACATTCTTAAGTCAAGCAGCTCAGATATCGGTCCTGCCAGCTACATCTACACTAACTTCACAACCAATTAACTACCATGTCATTAATCATTCAATAGACGGTACTACACATGGAATGACAGTTTTCCAAAAACCTGGAGGAAGTAGTCACCTATCACCCATTCCATTATGTATCTTCATAAGCTGGATGCCATGCAGGAGTCAATGGTATCATGTAACATAGCTTGCATACATCCTGAAGGGTGGTTACAACTACCCGCTTGTCATACAAGTACAACGAATGCCGCAGACCCAACACTACCTAGTGTGAAAAACTCGGACGCAATTTCCACACTCCCACTCTGGAAGACAACCGTTGCGCCAGATCCCGTAAGCCCCACGTCGTGCCATGACACCGACTGGTCAACATAGTACGTATTAGTAGCAAGTACCAATGTTTGGGTTCCGGTAGACCACGTAGCAACATCAACACCGCCCATGACATAGTTCGATCGACTGAGAGAAGCCTGAGGGTTGAAAAGGAACGGTGTGATCTTTGGAAGGCTCTGCGCAAATGCAGAAGCGGATGCCTTGATGTCAGAGGGCGATGGGTCACTCCAGGGTACGACACCTAGGGCTCCATAGTTGATGCCCAGGATGCTTTGTACAACCCACTCTTCACCAGTAGGTGGACGAAGCCAATACCTTGTAGGTCGATCACGTCAGATTTGACCCAGCGAGGAAACCATGCGAACACGTACTCTGCTCCACCGAATGCTTGAGGTACGGTCCACACAGCCTTGGTACGCTGCCAGCCCATCACTTCCAACCGGTTCGTAAAGCTCGAGACGCGATCCACAATGTTGAAGTACGTGCCGATGCCGCTGTCGGCAGGCACTGTGCCAGGAGGGAGTGTCGAGTTCGGAGGGACAGCAGCAGTGTCCCCGGCTGGGATGCTCACACAGTTATCACAACCACAGTCACCGTAGTCAGGCGTGCACACTGTCCCCCATTGGTTCGAGAAGGTGACGTTGTTCCCGATCATATAAACGTCTTGCATAACGATATCTGTGCCTGCAGTATAGTCTGCCCAGTAGTAGTCTTGGCAGTTGAGCACCAAGCTAACAGGATGATAACCATCAAGACTGTAAATGAGGTCGTACGCTATCTGGGTGGCGTTAAGCGGGTCAGAAGTACCATCAGGCTCGTCGCCAGTGTACCAAAGAAGAAGATTAGGCCGATCCTTGAGCATATTCACCTGTTCGGTGACGGAAGTGGAATTCATGTACGTCCATCTCATATCATACATGAGATATAAGCCAACTTCTTGCATCTTGTCGGCGACCTGCTCAAACAGTGTCATGTTACTGAACGTGGGCACAGGATGGATCTGTGTGTCGTTGGTGGAACATCTTATATGTAACACAACTCGGACTTACGATTGTGAAACTGTGAGCGGAAGTCAGAGGTAAAGTAGGAACAACCCAGACTATGGCTTACCCTTGGTCCTTCAACTCTTCAATGGCGGACACGTTGACAGACGAGTTAGCAGTCAGATACCCGTCGAACTGCGTGTAGAACCCGATCGGAAATACGGGCTCATAATCACCGCCAGTACCCGTGGCAGGTTTCGCGAGAAGTGCCCCAGTGCGGAGATCCATCTTTGTGGCCGAACCACTCGAAGGGTTTGGCAAGACATGAAGAAGTGTAGTTGCACTGAAAGTCTGAGGCTCACCCGTGGAGCCGTATATCGCTTCACAAGAGAGGTTGTATGGCGTCATTTTAGGTTCGATGCCCTCAAGACTGAAAGGAATCTCGTATGCAGTCGCGTTGAGCGGCACGACAGCGGTCGCTAGAGTTTTTCCATCCAAGCTAACGGTCACGTCCAGTTCGTCGTGCCAAGATGAGCAACAGCCCATATTGACGGGCTTTGCGTTGGCAATTTCGTAGTATGTGATTGGAGAGTCGATTAGCACGGAAGCAGGCGTGGAAACATCTTCTTCAAGGTAAGGACGGATGGCAGGCGTACACTGAAATGCAAGAAAAGGATCTTGGGACTGAGGTGGAAGAAGGAAATTTCCTCCTGGTGGAACGGGTGGCAGACTGGACTTATAATTTTTGCCGCACCTAGATCATGCTGTCTGAGCGTCTCTTCCAGAAACGCTCTTGAAGTGCGCTTACCAGGTACTGTCACTGGCGAAGACGATTGCGAAGAGCTGCGCCCAAAAGACAGTAAGCAGGAGTGTTAACATAATGGTAGGGAAAAAGTATCAGACAAACAGGGTGCCTGCAATTATAAAAGTGAACAGGGTTCGTTACAGTGGACGGCTCGGTAACGAGCATTCATAGCGATATTTCAAAGTCAATAGATTTTCCGCTGGGAATGTTCAGGACTCGACGTAGATATGGTCCATGCGGAGAGCGAAGGGGCTGACGCTGTGTGGGTAACCCTTGGACTCACATAGGTTACATCCCTGGGTTGCATAATATGCAGTTCCGGTTCTTTCAGGAAAGTTGTTCGTCGGTTCACCGCGGCCTGATGGCTCTGTATTGAGGCTGAAGTTGGCCGCTTCAGAAGGATTACGTCATGTGACATCGATGTGCACGTGATCGTGTGTTATTCGGTTTCCCGTTGTCTGCAGATGTTTTAAGCACTTAAATGTATACCCTCACCTTCAGTCAACTAGGGCAATCTCACTGGAAACCCAGATTGTATTATTTGGACAAGTAACTGTAATCTCTTTCATTCAATCGAAGCATTGATAGGATATACCACATTCTGCTCTTGTCTGCTAGTGTTGTCTGTTCTGTACTCTAGACGACGCTGTACACAGTTTCCCGCGCCCATCGGAGAATGCGCGAAATTTTATGTGTGGTTATCGACGAAAGACTCGACTCACCATTGTTGTTAGTCTGAATGATGCTAAACCCATGAAATGCGCAGGTCTGAAAGCTGGTAATAACACCATGATGGCGAGAAGCTCGGGCAATTTAAGAGGAAATACATAGTACTTACAGTCAGAGGAGGACGTAACCTGAACTGGATACAGTGGATGACAATGCAGCGAGACAGTCAAGGCCACTCGAGTGAGCTTAAAAGTATCTAGAATATTAATACAGGGGTAGAAAATATATCCATCTCTCGACTGCCGAGTGTCTTGACACTGCGGGCTACTACAATACATATCTGAATTCACGGTTCTGACGATCCGTCAGGTCCATAAATTCCTACATCGAATATCAGCACCGTTGCAGCACACGACCAGCTTGTACATCAATTAGAAAGGGTGACCCACCTTGTCCACCTTGACCTGGATTCGACTGCCGTCTTCTGCCACCTTCTCAATGTAGTATTCCTCGTTCTCATCCGAAGTCGAACTCTCCATATCTCGTCTCTTGTTCTCCCGATCGAGAACAGCACGGATAACGAGGAGAAGGATCGGACATATGCAGTAGCATGCCGCGATGACAGCCCACGGAATGTGATTGCTGTAAATGTATGAGAGCTCCATTCGCCAGCTGCTGGCGTGTACGTACCGTGGCTTGTACTGGGCCTTCCACATGAGAGGTCCGGTTGCATTTCCAATACAATAGGCCGACAACATTATGGCATTAGTGACCACCTAGGCCAATGGCATTCATTATAAACTTTTGGGGATGATGAAAGGGGTGTCACCTACCCTCTTTGTATGGCCAGCAGTCACGTTACCAAGCCAAGACAGGGAGAGGACGAAACCAGTGGTACAGACCCCAGCTAAAAGGAGAGCAAGAAAAGTCAACAGCACGAACCACGTTGTAGCTGTTGCACATACTCAAGAACTGTCCAGCGAGTAAACCAGCCTGGTTGCTCCACGGCAGAAGATTTACCAATGCAATGCCTATCAAAGCCGGCACGAAGTAAATCGCGCCAACGTATGCCCTTCCGTTCTTGAACCGTGCGGCCAACCTGACACCAGTGAAGATAGTAACGATCTCGACGATGCCGGGGATGCACCCCAGGAGAGTCGTCTGCAAATAGGTGAACCCGAAAGACGACACGATAATGCTTTGCTGGTTGGTAAGCGAGTTCGGAACGTTGTCAAATGCTGAAAATGCAGCAAAAAGCCATGTCTTCGGGTCACGAATGGCTTCATAGAATCTGCGCTCCCCACATGTATGTATGTAAACTTAGCAGAAGACAAACTGGGAAGCACGCACTGCTCCATCTTGAAGTGCTTATTTTCTACGCCAGTTTGGTTTTCCTATAATTGGTTAGTTATATGCCACCCAGGGCACTAGGCGATCTACCTACCTTGATGCGCTGCACGGCCTTCGCACGCTCATCTGGGGTGAGAAACCATGCACTGGTAGGCGAGTCGGGGAACAAGAACCTTTGCACACAAGTCAGACATTGCGCGTAATAGAGGCACGTAAGACTCACCAGTAGGACACAGCAAGGACAAGTGTGATAAAACCAGTGATTATCATAAACCTTGATGATCTTTGAGCGACAGTCCATGTCAATTCTAGAACGAGAAACAAACCATTGCCATGGCTCGAAGCCGGAGGTCCCGATGTGCAGCGTTGCAAACGCAAGGAGACCAGAAATAATTTGCGCTATGAAACGGTGAGTGGTACATCTATCTCACTAGAATATGCTCACCAGTGCCATTCATCAAGACTGAGCATGGGAGCTTTGTCAATAATGAGCCCGAAACAGAATCAGTGGACTTACACCAGTACCCCACTCTGAGAGTCTGCTCCTTGCGAGTGTAGAACATGGAGCTAACAATTAGGAAGCCAGCTGTAATCGAGCCCTCGCACATGCCGAGAACGAAGCGAGCAATAAATAACCCAGTGAAGTTCTTGCAAGCGGCATGACAAGAGAGGGCTACACCCCAGATGAAGATGTTTATACTAAGACGTGTGAAAGGTGGTAGTACGGGCAGGTCGGGAGAACATACCTCATCCATTTTCCAACCGGGAATCGTTGAAGGGCAAGGTTCTGGGGGTATTCAAAGACTAGATAGCTTATGTAGAAAATGGTGCCCAGCCTGCAACGATTTGTCAGACTAGGCCTCCGTAGCACACAAGCTATCCCACCAGTTATATCTTCAAGAGATTATGTCAGTTAATATCTATGGCCGGACTGTAGAACTCACTGATTTACTGTAAGATGGGTTGCAGTCCTGGGAAAGACATCAGGACTGGGACAAGGAACGATTTACGCGCGGAGTCTCACTCGATTCCAAGGACGGCGGAGTTTCCGAGTGTCGTCTTGTCCATGAACTGTACCCTTACGGAAGGTGAAGAACCATCGGCATGCCCTGCCCAACAATGCTCACCAGTAAAGAGCTGTTACTTAGCGCTTAGGAAGACGTGTATACTCCTCAAAATCTGTGACGACTTACCGCACATCATAGGAAGGATATGCCTGTCAATTTTCTTGCTGTAAATGCCCTAAGATTTCCGGGCTGCATGGCCGAGACATTGCGTTCTACGTACCGTATACGCAGGGCTTCCTCAGGGTCCAAGGGCTCAGAGAAGCCTGCGACAAGCTGGGCAGCAGAATCAACTTCCTTGGTTGACACCGAGACGCCATGGTGCTTCTCGCTATTGGTGAGTCCGCCTGCAGTTTCAGAACTCATGGCACCAGGAGGGCGAACGTATGGTTCCCCTGTGCCGCCTAAAGTTGCGCTTTTAAGACTCAGTTTTAAAGAACAGGATCGCCGCGACAGATAAGTTTATCCAAATAAGATCTAGAACCGCCTGGAGCACGATTGGATGGACTGCAACAGATTGCAACAAGAAAGTTCCTGGCATTGATAGGCAATGACCAACCCTTCTCGTGAGGGCATAGCTTCTCGGTGGGAATCGGGATAAATACGTTGCCTTTGGGGTCGTTACTTAGGGTCCTTCGGCGGCCGGATAACGGCACATAAACTATATGTCACTCGTCCATGCGCGTAGATGACGGGCCGGCTGGAAGGGAATGACTGACGGTGGATGCAAGGCTCACATCAGGGGCCCTTGGAATGGGCTCTTGTACTACCTGGTAATGAAAGTCACTGGAAAAGCTGGTCGACCCAGTCAGTAGGTGACGACTGTTTAGGAAAACACTCCTAAACATATACGCTTATCGCCGGGTGGGAGCGTGTATGCTTCAGGACAAGTACCAGGAGTGCATGGTTACAAAACGCCGTTGGAGCTGGAATGATAGGGCGGTTCGGAAGGATCAGATGGCCAATCATTTAGACTCCCTTTCAGCTGCGTGATGGGCACAATCACCCATTGCACTGAAAGCGCTCACGCACTTTGAACGATGGGTGGAACGGGGTCCATGCTCGGGAATGCGACAAACAGATGAGTGGAAAGGTCATTCCTGCCGAGCTGACTGACACTTGTACTGTCGAGATCGTCTCCAGCGAGGACGGGAGTTACCCCTCGACATCGTCTCAGAGGAGGCCCGGGGAAACCCGGTGCTTTACCATGGCCTGCTTACTCAAGACAGTCGAACATCAATTAATCCGCTGCCACCAACGATGGTCTCACAGGTCGTATCGAGCATCGCGGTTCAGCTTCTGAACGCTGAACCACAGCTCACTGTACTTTGGTACACGGTACGTGATGGTGTAAATTAAAGCATTCGTCTTACGTACGTGTCTATTCACGTGATAACACGGAATCCCAACTTCACGACAGCCCATCACTTGGGAGGCACCAGTGAGCATGTCATCACACTTGCTGATCGGAAGCATCTGATACCTGCTCGCCTCTGGTGCCAGGCCTGCCTCTGCCAAAGCACAACCATGTCCTCGTCAGCGGAAGCCGTGTCTTCCCCGACCGCGGCCTCGCCGCCGTCGCCTCCGCCCATCGTCCACCTACTCCCGCTTTTGCGGCTGGTCGCTATCTTCGCTTACAGGGCCATTTCTTTCGTGATCAAGGTGCTATTGGCTGCCCTGTCACCTCTGTGTTTTCTGTGGCCTATGGTGCTCTTCCTGCTGTCCCCGATCACAATCACGCTATCTATCGTGCTGGACGCAGTGATACTCACCCCATTCGCTATCCTGTACAAAGTAATTTCCACTCTGTTTCCACTCTACGTCTTCGTTTCTGTTGCATGCATAACTGGTGCTGCAGTCGGAGTATTTGGCCGATACGTCATCGCGATCGTTCTGGGCGTGTTCGCCCGCTCAAAGAGCCTCTTCCACCGCAAGCGGAGCGAAACTCCAACGCCGGCTAGCGACCCACTCCGCAGGCGCAGGCGGAAAACCGTTCGCATACAATAACGCAAGTATCTGTCAACAAATCTCGTTATTCCCTGTAACGGCTGTATTCGATAAGTATTCGTGTACCTTTGATTGCACGTATTCCGTTCACACAGCATGTACGTTATTCTCTTGTACTGCATCCCTACCCGACTCACAGTGACACGAAGTTCTCCTCGTTGTAAATGCGTGCGACCGGTACACATCTCCCTCGCATTGCTCGAGTTACTATATCCATGTCCACCAACGTCATTGCTGTATGCATTCCCTTTATTTTGACGCCCATTTATTACTCGTTACATACTGCGTTGATATCGTAAGTTCGTGATGTGATGATAGTTTACAGCGTGTTGGATATATTGGATATACATAAATATGCCGCCCATATTCCCCCACATGTCTGATGCACGCCGGTGAATTCCACGGTGAGGTCGGAGAGCTATTAGGGGTACATTCATAAACACTCTGATACACCGTTAGAAGACTGCCGTTGGTTCGAGGGGTGTCTGTGGTTCCAGCCATTGGCTGTCATCCTGATGACGCTGGCTGATACCCTCTTGAACGCACGTGATCAGACCACCGATAGCTTGGTATACTTCCCCTGTCGGAATGTTAGTCTGCTTTATATCTGTATACGGTGGAAAAGAGTGACGAACTGAAATTCGGGCCTTTCTTACCACAGTTAACCATGAGGCGGTTGTAGTATGCGTGACTCAGATCCCAGAAGTCTCGATGCATAACAACTGCGCTCCGTACTGTCTCTATTACACCAGACATTAGCAATCTTCTCATGGAAAGGAAAGAGGAGCACCAACCATCAGAAGATAGAACACGTAAGGCAGTAGTTGTTCCGAGCAGTTCGCTCCCTCTTCGGCATTTGATCATAGATAGAAGTCCATTTAAGATACGCGGACACAAGGACTCCACAGTAGAACGCTCTGCAATAGGCGGTGAGGAATATTAACGCATGGGGTGGTTACACTGTTGAACTCACTGTAGTTATAGAGCTTCTGAAGGATGGCAATTGAACATCGTTGGAGGGGTTTTTGAGGGCAACGGAGTGCGTTCAGCAATGGATCTATTGTTGGCGGCCTGTAAAATGCTTTTCTGCCGTCATCTTCCATTATAAAGTCAATAAACGGGTCCAGAAGTAGTGGAATCGCAAGAACTAACCGTGTTTGATGATCTCTCGCATGTACTGTAAACCAGCATATACGACGTCGCTGTTTTCCTCTTTCAACATGTCCAGTATCAAATCCACGGATGACTCCTTCAGAATAGCAGCTCGCAAGGGAGCTATCGCAAATGAGTACAGGGACGAATTCAGCATGGATCACCTACCGATACTGAGCACGCGCTGTAATACACCAATACCATCTTCATTGTCGTTTCCGTCGAACCAGCGACGTCTCAACATCTTACAGATGTAAGCGGCAGCATGTGATTCAATGGCTGTCTTCTTAACATGGTCTACAGCAGGGTCAGAGCACCGTCAAATAAAGCTTGCAAACTTACCAATTGTCATGAGTTGAGCCAATGCAGAAGCCGCGGCTAACGCGCGAGATTTGTTCCCCAGCTGTGTGACGAGAGCATTGATTGTTCCCGCCTCCTCAAGGGCTTCACATACGGGGGCCGGGACTACATCATGGAGAGTCAGGACTATGTAGAACCCATATCCGAGTCACTATACCCTCTGCATCCAGTGCTACAAGGGCCAGAATAGCACCAGCTCGATGGTCCGCTCGGGAATATTGAACATCCTTCACCAATTTCTTAATATATCCGCCTTGCATTAACATTTTTGCATCTGATTAGACATACCCCAATGTCAGACACTGGCGGCCTTTCTGAATACGAATAAAATCAACACACCATGCCTCGCAAACGCGGTCAACGCCTTCGCTCCGGCATGTCTCACTTCATCGGAAGGCTTTACCAGCATATCCATGAATAACGAGACCTTCCCGTTCTCTGTCAATGCAAGTCGGACGGAGACTGAGTGCGACCAATCAGTGAAACCCTCAGATCAAGGGGACGTTAGTTACCTTCACTGAGAAGCATACATAAGACATCAACGGCTGCTGGCGCAACGAAGTCATCATATGGTTTTACAAGTTTCAGCAGCGACGGAACAATGTCCGCAGCAAGCATGAGTTCGCGAGCATTTCCTACCGACCACCGATTAGCAAGACGTAGGTGCAGGGGGGGGAATTAATGCACCATAACTGGCAAGGTGAGCCAATACACGTAATACCGAGACCAAAACAGCGTTATCTGGCTCTTGTCATCGACACAATAGCATAGGGTAAGATCATACTGCTCACGATGGTTGTGAAGAGAGGAGACTAGACCAGATATACCCTCAGGTATCGCGATGATATCGGAGCACAGCTTTTCATCCACTAGCCCCGCAAGCAATATTAATTATAGGACAAAGAAAATACAGTAAAAACCTACGATCAAGAAGGGACGCCAATGCCTGAGCACCATGAAATGCTGTGGCCGACGGGGAGATCTCACACGGCGTTGCATCGGTTTTGGAGGTATCGATCAGATGGATGAGTCGCCGTAGGTTGCCTTTCCCCAGTATCTTCCCTCTGAGTTCCTCGTTCTTGCACAATGAGGGGAGTGACATGCATGCGCGACCTTGACGTCGCAGGTCATCGCTACCCAGCAGGGCATCGATGTCCTTGGTAATGTCGCTCTGTACATGCCCTGGCTGCCCGTCGTCCATGACACGAGGCCAAATCCACCCAATCTCACAATAGGTCATGGCGGCACTAATACGCACACGTATATCATGATTATTTAGCAATGATGTGATCTTCTCTTCAGCACCTTTGGCGCCATTGATTATGTTTCTGCCACTGGCTTCAAACACAAGTCGCATCAAACGTCTTCGAAGCATGATATAATAACGTACCGAAAGTAGCCATGAACGCCAACCGTTCAAGAGCATCTACATTGACACTCATCGGCTCCAGAGTGTTGAGGAGGTTCTGCACTGATCTGTTATCGAATATGTCCATTTCCCATGTAGAAGACAAATGTTGAAGGGCTTCGTGGCTTCTTTGATCATTCCAGAACAAGGCCGCTGGCCATGTTTCGAAATTACGATAAAACCTCCCGTATGGCTTATAATTTCTCTTGAATAGGGCTGCAACATGCACCTTCTGGCCGGGCAAGATTTGACGAGGTCGCCCCATGTGTGGCCTACAGCACCAGAGGTTAGATACCTATCTTAGATAACTAGTGTTTCCCTCACATAGACGTCATGTCATCCGTGTTATTATGACGTAAGTGCTGGAGAGGGAGGACTTCCAGCACCCACCACTGTCGCTCTAGACGTGTTATGGGCTTGTCCAGGTCATCAATGCGCCACATAACATCGCACGGTTCAAGCCGTAACCCTGCCATGCTAGCTTCACCCCGCATCCATAATAACGGGATTTCACTCGATTGCAATCTTGGGTTGAGTTTATTTCCGCCGCCACTGTAGTTGGAGAAGGTGATTAGCATTCATGACGAAGAGGGTTGCTCACTAACACATCTGAATGGCTGCCTGGGAACCACACCTCCTTGATGTGGTCATCATTGGAGAAATGTGCACGCCCACCATAGACATACTCTGGCAGGAACTTCACTCGTCTCTCATCTAGTGCGAGGGCGTGCCGGAAGTAACAGATGTGGTCGCAGGACGAAGTCGTCAAGGGTAACGTTCTTCCTCTGCGGAAGCCGAGAGAAGACCCCGTACCAACAGAAGACACAGTATCCCTGTATGCAAAATCAGAACCAGGTCCACGTAAAAAAGAGTAGACTTACCAAACGCCTACAAAATGAACCCGGATACCTTTCCTGGTAAAAATATGCTTAAACATATCCGCTGGCCGATGTTGTTCTACATTATACGCATCGCAGGCACTCCGTGATCGATTTGTGTGATTGTCTGTATCATCCAGCTTATAATAGTCCTCGAAAGCGCTGAATTTACCGTGAATGGTTTCCTGCTATCACAGTGCAGACACTTACTAGGGAATCATATGATTGTTGCCTGGAGATAGCAGACCGACCTTAACGCTCAAGTCAGCTCGTGCTCAGCAAGTGAATGCCGGACGTACTGCCTCAACCATGCCAGCCAAAGCTCGTACTTGATAAGCTCCTCGAGAAAATCCTAGATAGCCACATCAGGAAAGCACATCAAGTGAGCACATATGACCTACCGAAGAAGAAGAGCTTATCTCCGTCCTTGTAGTTATTACAGAGCCAGCCATAGGCTTGCATGATACCGTTTTCCAGGTGCCTAGTGACCCATCAGTGGACAATTAAGTCACGTGGGCGTCGACCTGCCTGCCCAGGGCACTATCAAGCCCATCAGCTACCCAGCGCCTAGTACCATGTCCAGGTATGTTTGCAGAAACACCAAGGCCAGGACTATAATAAGTGACCTGATCGTCCGACTTGACAAGTTGACTGTAAAGTTCCATGACATTCGTGTTCTGCGTAGACAGTTATAAGGCTTGTTAATACTTCCGATAAGCGAGAAACACTACATATTGTCCCAGACGGTTGCAGGTACCATCTATGCACACCACGAGGTTCCTGGAGATAGCACCTTGTTTTGGGAGAGCACATTTGCAAGGAGAGTGCGGAGCCTGGTGTCCAGCAGCCATGGCGATGAGTGATCGATGGGTTGTCACAATGCAGGAAGCTGCTGAAGCGTCCAACATTTATGTATTGTTGGATAAGCGCCGCCACACCGTCTCTTTCTGCGCCAGTCAGGGTAATGATATCATCCAAATGAATGGTATCAAAATGCGACTATCATCGAGAGTGCTGCATGCTGTGGCTGACGTGCGGATGCAGCGTGTCCGGATAGATGATCGCGACGGTGCCGCAATATCATGATAGCTGTGTTCTCCACCATTGCGCCCTCCCCGCCGGACGCGGGGTTCGGGCACTACATCTCGGATGTGATGAGTACGATGCTCCTGTATTGCGAGTCAAAGTACAACATATTGTAAAGCTCAAGGCTTGTGGTGTGTGCCTCGGGATATAGAAGGGAACATAAGACGCCGTAAAGCTGCAAATAATGTGGGTTTGAACCTCTTGGAATCCACACTCCGATTTGCATAGCCAACCCCCAGAGGGACTGAACAAGGTTTACGCGTGAAGCGGGGAACGTTCCATTGCCGAAGCGGTGAGTATTAACGTCACACAAGCAGTGCGTGGACCCTGAGAGAAACCAGGCATGAAGGAACGTTGACACATGAAGGAGAACCACGAACATATGCGCAAATAGGACAAGCGATTGCTCTGATGTACCCAACAGTGGATGACGCAGCTAATTGGTACGAAAGTCGCCTTTGCCTCAGTCAACAACGCTCGGTATTACCATGTTCAAATTGCTCCTGTGGCACAAAACGACTTGCGTGCACTTTACAGCCTGACGTTGAAGAACTGCGTGGACTGTGCTGGTGGATGAAGTGGGTGCTGTGCCCACGCAAACTACGCTTTGGAACGAGGAGATGGTCACCCCTGTCAATAAACGGTTTGAAGTTAAATGTAACCGGGCTTAAAGTGGTTGGGCAGAGGGTGAGCTGACATATTACCTACTTGAGCCACCAGTAACCTCGGGACACACCATAGCCGTGTGAATACCTGGAGGCTGACTGGACAGAAGTTGCCATTTGTGGGTCACAGCAGCGCCTGCCACTGGCGAGAAGGTGTGTTCTATAAGAAGCACATGAGTTGCCGTGCAGTTGCACGTCATGTTAAGGAGCCCTATTATAGACTGCGTTTGTACAATTTAAATTCTGTTGATAATACCTACGAGCCTTGGCGTTTTCTGTCATGGGGCAAAGCGGTGTATAGTTGACCGCGAGCGAAAGGATCAGTACAGAAGTCAATGTTAGGTATGCGTGGCAATGTCAGTCTTTGACAGCTGTTGAAGGTTCCTGCGTATACCAGCGGAATTGTTTGCGGTGGACGGTCTAACTTGATTGCAGTGGAGAGAATATAAACTCAGCGGGGAATGCTGTCAGTGACGCGACATCGTGGTGATCATGCACGAGTTGGACTTCCACTGAGCAGTGATGGAGTGCGACGACATGGAGTCTTGCATTGTGCACGAGTCCGTTGTTAGCGCTAGAGTACACAGGCGGCGTTTAGTTTGAGTTTGAAGTCCAGATGATGGGGTGAGATGCAAAGGTGTGTAAGTAGTCTTGCGTTGGCTTGGGCGCATCATTATCATGCCTGCTGTCTGCTTCCTTTACGATGATGTCAGAGCTAAAGTAAGACACTATAGCTGTAGATCACTGGAATGCCACAAGTGGGGAGGACAACCGAGCAACGTTTGTTGAGTCCTGCTATGTTTCGCAGGGGGAGGAACGAATGATCAAGGCATGCGTCGGGCTGAAAGAAGATGACGTGGTGAGGACGGGCATATCGATGCCAACGGGGCAGCAGGGAAACTGCGACGGATGAAATGTGAGGCGTCCACACTACGATCGTTTTACGCCAGGCAATAAAGCAGAGGCGTACAACTACGCGTATATAGGAGCACAGATATTATGATGCATTGCCTGCGGGGTGACAATATTAGAACGTGGCTCCAGCTGATACGTTTTGTGATGGCCTACGATCAGCTCTCTGCCCCTCCGAGGTAAATTCTATACATATATACAGTATAGTAGCAATAATCCTAGGATCCTGCCACATGTAACCCCTCGGTCGTAATTTGCTTACTATGACAGTGAGTTCGATGGACAGAACCCACCACTTCCAAGCCTTCTCACAAACACTATTTCCCTGTAGCTCAAATAGTAGTCCCGTTTTGCCTAAGGTCCCGTTATACGCTCGGTGGACCTTGGTTGGTGTGGGACCTCACTGCTTTAAATCCTGAAAGGATCAAAGTTCTGAATGAGAGCACCTTTAGTGCGCCATGCATCGCGCTGAAACTACTGAAGCAGATTAAATTCTGGGTATGAAGTATAATGGGACTTGCACTATGCCGTACAACAAAGTGCCATATCGCATGACCGATCGTACATGCAGATTCTCCACTGGCAGCCAGCGCCACCACCTCCACACGCACTCATTCATGATGCACCATGTTTCTCGGGTATGCACGAGCATTTGTAATTATTCGGTCTATGGAACATCCAATCCCCGGTAGAGCTCATATCGGGCTATAAAGTTGTTCTGTGCGGGCCTTACAACCGTACATAAATCGATCTTACGCGTCAATCATAACCTATCCGATTGATCTCCCCCACGGGCCGTGTTCATAGAACCGAACATTTCCCTCCCATTAATATACAACCCACTCCGTCAACCTTTCTCGACATCATATGCTCCCTCTCACTAGGGGTTCGGGATTTATACATAACGGAACAATTGCAAAGGGATCCATGGAGCACCTCCGAGTTTTATTACTGTCTCAGCTCTCATATCTATCATTAGATATAAACCCAAGGATGCTTTCAGGGATTCTGGGGCGACTGGCTCCGATTTCGTTTTTCCAGGTGTAGCGCTGGAATACGTTCTGGAAAACAAAACAGATTTTGTCGAGGATTGGGTAGAAGTCGGCTCTGAATCTCCTTAATCTACAACGTCCATCCAAACTCAGCTTCATCAGTTATCTGCTGATCCACTCAGCTACTCCTCGCTATGGGACGATGCTGACAGCGACCCCCTTCCCCACGACTCTGACAAACCCGTGGATTACTCCACCAACCTTGCCCTGGGTGTCCAACACTAGCACATCCCCGTTTCGAGCGATGGCAAATACCCTGAGGTAGGTGCTACCATGAAAAAGCTCGGGTACAAGTACCACGAATGACTTCTTCACGCTCAACTAGGAAACCCTCGGCGACGCGCGCAAGGGCACCTTTGATGGCTTCTACTCTCAGTAGTGCTAGTTGATATAGAAGATACTGATCAGCAGTGCGAGACACATACACAAGTTCGAAAAAGCAAGATATCTTAGGGACGACTATGGATACGAGGACATAGCGGCAAACTAAAGAGTTTGCCTTCTATCGTCCCCGCGTGCAAACTTGACAGTTGCTTTAGAACACCCGACGGAGACCCGGATCCGTTTCAAGATCGATCCAAGTGGCCTGGTGGTTCTTCCCCCCAGGCAGATTCCATCGCACAAAAATGATCCATTTTCTGATGGGAATGTCCGTGGTTAGTCGTTCTCCGTAGGATGATGCAATTAACTCATACTCACCACCTAATCAGCATGAACCATGCCACATCACACCCCGGCGGAAAACTGCCCTTACAGGGTCAACTACTTGAAGAGCGTTGAGGCGCATCACCATACCTCCATACGAGAGTGAAGCTAAGTGAGGTGCAAGTGCTTGCACAAGCTGGGATAACTCAGACGTTTCTACACTCTATGCATGTCAAGTGTTGAGTCGCACTGCATAATAGTGCAAAATCGAGTAGTTAAAGGCGAACCGTATGCTGCGGGGCCGTAGTGATGCGATGAGCTATGAAATTGTTCCTTGCTTCGATATTACAGAATAATTAGTAACGTTATAATTAAGCCGTGTTTACTTCTTTGTCGCTGCAAATCTGGCGGAAAGGCAGCTGTTTAGAAGACTCTACCGATTCAAGTGTCTTGCTCCACTCTATAACTTTAGCGTGAGCCATGACCTGCATAGGTGGAATTGAGCAGAAAACGACGGGTTTTGCCAGTGTACTCACTTTCTTGGGATCAAAGCGCAAAACTTGTAGTCCATCCATCGATGCTGCCCTTGACAGAGCCACGTAGCTTTGACCTGCACCTGGCTTCAGCCTGACAACACGATACTGTGAGGCAGATATTACCTTTCTCAAAGACTTTCCCCAGGTCCACTTTCACACGCTGAATAGTCTGGCCTTGGCTCTTGTGTATGGACATGGCCCATGCAAGGATCAATGGCACCTGATTCCCGTCGATGATAAGCACGACCCACATAAATGGATGTCTACAAAACACACCTGCATACGTCGAGCCAATACTTTTCCATCGGAGTCTTCGACCTTAAACTCTTCCCTCATAACCAATACTGCCTCCTTACCTCCCTCCAGCGTTGGAAACTCTACTAGGGGAAACCTTTCCTCCTCTTTTCGAAGTTGCGAGATTCTATTTTCCTTCGCATCCTTGCCTACTTTGGCGACGTCTGTATCGTTCTCCTTATCGCCAGAGGTCTCCTTGACCTTAGATAAGGTACCGTTGAGGTGTGTCTTAACGTTCCTTACAAAACCCATCGTCTTCGTGGGTCCAACCCACTTCTCGCTTTCACCATGCAGAGAGCTCATAACTTCACGATATCCATAAAAGCCAATGACCTGACCGACGCAGCCATTGACTAGGATCTCGTCCACATTTTTGACGAGCATGACCTGAGCTCCTTTCTTAAGCAGGAGGACTTTCTCTGCTAAGACTCCCGTGAGGAGCCCTTCGCGTCTATTATTCCCAGAGGCAGAACTGGAGGGTTTGGGTTGCACAGATCCTGCACTGCTACCAGCGATGGACGACATGGTGGAGGATTGACTTTGCTCAGCAGATTTTGGCGCATTCGGGAAGGTATCATGGGAATGGAACGTGTGAACGCTGTGTGGTAGTGCGGCCAGCCGCGTGGCATTGGCATGAGATACTTCGTGTCTCATTGGAAACAACTCAGTAGGAATGGTGTTAGGCATGGAGGGCGGTGGCGGTGGCAATGGTCGAGAAAGTGACTTGAATATCGCTGAGGCTTCCGGAGACAGGGATCCCTGACGCATCTGGTTCAGGAGGGAAATAAATACTTTATCGTTGATCAGGAGAAGGCACTAGGGAGACAAAGATACACCAACATTCGTCCTTCTGCCGGAAGACTTTAGTAAGGTTGATGGTATGGCCTATGCATTTCTTCCATGCTGCACTCTCAAAAGCAAAGAACGGATCGCCTTTCGATACGGGGGGAAGCTGGAAAAAATCCCCAGTGAGGACAAGCTTATGCAAACCTCAGAATCAAGAATCAAGAAGGACCTTGGCAGTATCTCTCATACCTGGACACCACCAAATGGCTTATCGGTTTTCTTGCGCAGGCGATCAGCTATCTCTGCGAGTGTATCAAACAAATGTCCGTCGAGCATGGAGACTAAACAGCGTAAACAAGGGGTCACAGTGGAATAGATATGGCTATACCTTCATCAATAATGAGTACCTTCACGTTCTTCCACCTTTGGAGAGCTGGCTTACACGTCCTAATGCACCTGATTTGACTCTCGATGTCATTACTACCTGGAGTCACTGCACCCCATGAATGTACAGTCATTCCTGGAGACCCATTACCGAAATGAGATAGTGTTGCTTAGAGGTCAAGTGTGCAGCGGGAAGATTCACCACCAATGTTAGAAGCCGCCATTCCCGTACTAGCAGTTACTGCTACCAAGTCCGGTCTCTTATTATGCTTCTTACGCAGTCGAGATATAATGGCTCGTAGCAGGAGCGATTTACCCGTCCCTTATAGTACTTAGCTCGATATTAATCAAAGAAAGATAACTCGCCCTTACCTGCAGACCCAGTAAAAAATATATTCTTTTCCGCTTCTACAACCATCTGCAGAACCATGTTCTGTTCTGGACTTAACCTTGCGACAGCTGTGGTCTGGTCTGTGCCACATGTTGCACTGAGTGGCACCTCTGGCATGAAAAAGGACTGGATTTTGGGTTGCTTTGTTGATTTTAAGACATCCAAATCTTCTCCGGATTTACGTTTCTTCCTGTGCGACATGGTGTTCGACTCCAGTGGCCGCTTGGTTGCCATGTGGGAAATTTGAGCCAGGAAAATATCGAACCGAAGAAGTAACACGAAGACGCGTGATCACGTGCTGAATGATTTTCTGTCATGGTCACCTATGCGCGGCATTTAGAACTACT
>JADGIP010000278.1:0-24240 GCA_016618355.2 Astraeus odoratus | reverse complement strand
GCTCCTCATACGGGTTACCATGAACCAGCGCACAACGGATCCAGCGTATATGACGAGTTCCGCCAAGGAAGTGTAAACACACCTAGACGGGTCTCCAGGGTTTGTTTGTCCCGCGTCCCCTCAGTAAGCCAAGAGGACTGCGCACACTGGTCGCATCTGAAAGACACGTCGGTCCACCGCGATAGAGCGATTCGATCTAACCCTCGAGAGGAGAAAGACCGCCCGACCTCCACGATGCCTTTCATAGTAAGCAATACATCCGTGGCTCTCGCAAATGGTCATGGAGCATAGAACACGGATTAGCCACTGCTTTTCTGGTACATCGTGCCGTCCTTGAGGACGGGACTCGGCAAGAGTCGATCGGGGGAGATTATATACTCAGACCTTGGCCCGCTCACGAAGAGAGACATGTGCAAGCGTGCACTTGTCTTGTGTGTGGTGAGCCTCGCAGCCTTTGAGCTGTCGTAGTTGCAAGAAGAGCGTTTCAAGGGTACGACGAAGGGATCATGTGGCGCGGCCACCAATCTATTTTTGGGAATACACATGGCGGTAACGAGGCACAAGTTGAAAGCGTCATGGAGCTAGAACCTTTTCTTTTCTGCAGATTGGTAAGGATGTCCATTACTCATTCTAACCACTCTACGATAATGTGCCAGCGATACCCATGGTGATGGTTCGCAGAGAAGTTGTATACCATAGATATGTCAGAATATTCGTAGTAGAATCGTTCGCATTCGGAAATCGCCGGTACTATACAGTTAGATTTTATCGTTACATAAGCTTACATAAACTACTGTAGTACAGCATTTGTTACGTCATCCGCTTGCCGCGATAGCTCTACGTCGCAGCTGATCCATTGGACCGCTGGAGCCCGACTTTCAACAAGATATAGGCAATTACCGATCCACTATGTACAGAATGTTATGTGGGGGTCTTACATGAGGTGTGGTGTGCCGGCGGTCGTATACTCTAAGGGGCATTCGTAGGAAAAGGCAGTTCGTACATGGAGTAATTCATGCAATGGGACAGTTCATGCGCGGGGAGTATTTGTGCAAGGGAGAGTTTGTGCGAAGGGGTTGTGTGAGTAGGCAGCGGTCTGTGCGGGGAAGTGACAGTTTTTGCGAGGTAGCGGCGGTCTGTATGAGGGGGAAGAACTTGAAAGGCGGTTCTGCAAGCCCAGAATTCCAAGGATAGAAGATAGCATTACCGAGCGATCTGCCACATACCATGATCGAACATCACGTACTTGTTGGTAAATGAGCATAATGACGAAAGGTCCGAGAGTGCAGAACAAGCAAACATAAGAATGACGACCACGAGCCAGCTAGAGCGTCCTTGCATCTGCAGTAGACAACATACCTGTTGGTGCATGCGCTCGATACTGCCTCCCTGGTATGCCTCGTTCGACAATATTTTGGTTAATGCCTTTATTTGGCATACAAACACGCGGTGGTTAGCATAAAATGGAAGGATCTTCTATCGTGGATGACGACAAGATACAAATGTTCGAGTCACCAGTGTGTGTGCGTACGCCCACCAGAAGGTACCGAAATGGAAGTTACGAATAACGTACTAGTGGAATCGTAAGTATGGTGGACTCGTGAGGATTCCCTCGTCGCCCGACCAGAAACGTGTTTACTGGTTCAGACAGTGACAAACTATGGCGAATTTCAGACATTGCCAGTCGTATGTAGATAGCCCGATCGGTTCGAGCACATGGAGCATCCAGGATGATGTGTACGGGTACACCGTGACTGGTAATTTCCGTGTCCTGTCAAGTTCTAAGCTTTGAGCATCGTCAGCTCGACCTCGCCGTAGTTAAACTAGTTATTCAGGAAGGCGGAGAAATGATATCTGGAAGGGGGTAAAGAATTTATGAATGGTCCTATGAGTTTTGTGTGAGGAGGCGGTAATTCGTGCGCCGGGGGGGTTAAATATGTAAGGGTGTCTGTGTGGAGGAAACGGTTCAAATGCGAGAGACGATGGTTGCACAGTGACGATAGCTTGTACATGAGGCAGGTAATTATGAAGGTGTAAATAGGCTTTGAGGATGGCTTCGTTGGAAGTAAGATGGTAGCATGACTAAGCGATCTGGCCCACAATCGAACATGTACCCCACACTGCATACCACTGGCCATCATCCATCACACCGATCAGCCTATCTTTACAATAATGTCACATCCCATCCCCGTCTACACTTCCCTCGCAGACGTATATGGCTCCCTTGGCTCCTCTCTTGGACATGCGTACGTCGTACTCCGACGCTTGTTGGTCGTGGGCTTAGCGTGACCGTGACACAGGGAACGGTGGTCCGACCTCTCCAGACGATTCCAGGAGCGGTTTGGCAAGCCGCCCGCCTATATCGTCCGTGCACCAGGCCGAGTAAAGTGAGTCTGCTGTTCGAGCTTTCCTTGATCATCGCACTCTCAACGTCACCCTCCAGTCTCATAGGTACAGTGCCTCCGGCATAGGCTGCTGGATCTAGCGAGGCTCATGCTAACATTTCCACTGAGGTGAACACATCGACTACTCTCTCTTCGGCGTCATCCCTACCGCTATCGAGCACGACATCCTCATCGCCTGCGCTCCAGCGCTCTCGAGCCGGGGCGCAGAAGCCATCCCACGGGCGTCGGGAGCTGTCGTCGCAGAGAATCTAGCAGACGAATACGAACCAAGCGTCTTCGCCCCTCTCCTCAGAGACACGAACGGAGAAACGGAGTGGGACCTCCAGATCGATAAAAAAGCGCTGCGGTGGGACAGCTATGTCAAAGCAGGATACTATGTATATGCACTTTCTATGTTTTATTGCTTTATTGTCTGACACGTGCTAGGGCGTGTTGAATCGCTACTTTCCCCCTGCCTACACGTCCATTCACGCGTCTGAGCCTGTGCCCGTCGACCTCATGGTCACAGGGACTGTCCCCCCAGGCGCCGGCCTCTCTTCCAGTGCAGCTGTCGTGGTTTCCTCCACTCTCGCGTTTCTCGCGGTCAACGGTCTACTCGAGGACCCCGTGCATGCTCCGAGCAAGGTCGAACTCGTGGAAATGGCGATGGAGAACGAGAGGCGTGTCGGTGAGTACCTGTACATACCTACTCCACTCGCTTATCACATTGTCCGTGTTTGGCGCTACGTATAGGTGTGAACAGCGGTGGGTAAGTGCCTATATCGATCTTCTGATGTCTCCGTCGCTCTCGGATCCGTTGTTGACGGAACGCTCTGCCCATGTACGTATATCATACTTGCGATCCATCAGAATGGACCAAGCAGCGTCCGTCATCTCTCAAGCGGGCTCTGCTCTCTACGTCTCCTTCTTTCCCAAGTTGAGCACACAGACTATCCCTCTCCCTGGGACGTCGTCGTGCTCTTCTTCCAAGTCCGCAGCGTTTGTTATCGCGCACACCCTCGTTCCTTCTCCCAAAGCTTTGCACGCTAAAACCCACTACAACCTGCGCGTCATCGAGTCGGCGGTGGCGGCGCGAGTATTGGCACATCGTCTACGGCTATTATCCACTGGTCCGGATGGCGTTGGCGCTGACCGTTGGAAACGAATGGGGATGGGGGGGCACGCGGAAAGGATAAGTCTGAGAGGGGTCTTGGAAGCGCTGGTTGATCGCGAATTCGGCAGTAGCAACGAAGGTACTGAAGAAGAGGATGTTGACAAGCTACGGAAGGGCCTTGAACGGATGATAGAGGAGGTGGAATGTCTTCGACCAGTCCCTGGAACCGGTGTTGGGGACAGGGAGTGTGACGGAGAGGAACCCGAACTTGGTGTTGATCTTGAGACGATGATTAAATGGACAGGCATGGACAGGCAGAAGTTTGAAGAGGTTTACCTGGACTGGCTTGAGGGTGAGTTTCTGCAATGCAGGGGACGCCCTTCGCGGGGTGAACTTGGCGGAGTCCTGACGACGTTATGCACGATAATAAATATGCTTTTTCCCCCCATGCAGTCGAAGCTGACCGGTTCCAGCTCTACAAACGCGCAAAGCACTGCTACGAAGAATCTCTTCGTGTCCTTCAGTTCCGCGACATTTGTCTTACCGCATCGTCTGCGTCCACTCCCTGCTCGGACGGCGCCTGCACCCCGACTAGCACCCCTTGTTCGTATGCGCAGCTGTGGGGAACGTCTGATGCAAAAGCGGCATCAGATGCCTGTTCGGTAGCGCATCTCATGGCTCTCGGCACGCTCATGAACCATTCCCAGGCGAGCTGTTCGGCTTTATACGAGTGTACGTGCCCCGAGATCGATCTGTTGACGAGGCTGGCGAGGGAGGCAGGCGCGTACGGGAGTCGGGTTACGGGTAAGTTGTGAAACGCCATCTTTTTTGGACGTATGTCCCCGTTGTCGTCGATATCCTGATGCGAACGACAAACGTAGGCGCCGGGTGGGGCGGCTGCACTGTTTCGCTCGTAGACGAGTCCCGCGTCGAGTCGTTCATCTCCCACTTGAGGGAGACGTATCCCCCCTACCGTGACCTTCTTGCGTCGAAAGAAAAGGAAGAGGCAGAGGGGGTACTGCGTTCAGCGATATTCGCGACGAAGCCGAGCAGTGGGGTATGCGGTGAGTGTTCCCCCCTTTTTTTTTTTTGTTTGGCATCGCACATTCCTCTCTCCGATCATGCGGATTCGTCGACGATCGGTTCGGTCTTCCGACTAATCCTTATTTCTCCGCGTTCTATTTTCATATGTTGTGAGATGGGGGGAAATATGGCGAATAACGGACTCGACGTACGGAAGGAGTCTGGCGAGTACCATGCGAGACTGAGGCGGGCCTAGAAGCCTCCATGCCAACGCAATGCACGGCTCTCCGCCGGGTTTGAGGGCGGTATCATAACATTCCCCATAAATTTGACGTTTATGCAGCGAGGATCGTGGCATGCCTGGGGGCAAACCGTTCTGCCGATGGGTGTACCCACTCGCACGACTTGTCGAGGCTTGAGCTACAGGATCTTTGGTGTATTCAATGCCGTCCTGTTACACCTACTGCCTTTACCCGTTGTTCGTGCCTGGTTAGGTGGTAGGACAGTCTTGGCATTTCAAATCTTTGTCAACACCTGCCGTTTCCATCCCTGTGTTTGCTTATGAATGGAGAGAGGAAGGCAGTTCCTGTATCCGCTCACTTCCCGATACCCTGTGTAAAGTCGTCGAGGGCGAGGCGCTCTTCTGACGCCCCTACACAATTCCAAACTTCAGGGCACGGAGGCATGACAAACCCAGCAGCCAGGGGCGTGGAACCCACTTGTATCCCTGCACACATCGTGGTTGTCTCTTATCTGCTCCTTGGCGGCAATGTTATCCCGCTTTCTTCGTGCCGATTCGGGGACACTCCTTGCGCCTTTCCCTGTCGTCGGAATCTCGTTCTGCTTTGTTTTGTTCGTTTCACCTTTCCGCATGGGTTCGCGTTTCCTCCACGATCACCGCGTTTGACCATATTTTCACAAATCCGGCATGTGCCGTTGACCTGTAGCAATAATGCTCACTCCATCCACTTCGCTCCACAGTGTACAAGTTCACCGATTGAGACGAGCCTGGATGTGTGCGGCCCCACGAATAACTAACGGAAAACTCGTGTGTGCAGTCGATCACAGATCCTGTGAATTCGTAATCCTCACTCAGGACTCACGCAGCACGGAATCATACGTTTGCAATCAGTGGCGAGCGGCAATCAAGCACTAAGTTTAGAGGCATAATCGCGGCCCTACCTCCAGGTGGAGACGGCAGAAGACTCGTTCGCAATTTTAAGTTCTCCTACGTGTGTATGTACATAACATATATGGCTGTGATACTGTATTTGCCACTGTATTATTGATAATGGAGAGATTCTGGATAGCCGAGAGGTGAAATGCGGTCAACCAACACCCACGGTACGTATCAGGGATAACAGGGACTAGGCGTTGGCCGCCGATGGGAGACGTGTTCCGGGCACCTTGACGTGCTGTCCTTGAACTACGTGTGATGGTGTCTTTGACTTGATCAGATGCCGTATCTAGTCCCTCAGTCCATCATTTCTGCACTGCAATGTGGAGCGGGGACTGCTCAGGCGAATGGCATTCTACCGCCATATACAAAGGTGTAGAGTTGAATGTTTCTATCGTATGCTTCGAATGCTAATTTCCTGCCGAGTTGTTATGTTGCGGTCAGAATAACTTACCAACACATCTAACCCTGTCTGCCACATAGTGGGACCATATGCTTACTTACCTACAAATTACTATCGTATTACTATTGTATCGCAGCCCACATTTACGTCACAGTTGGCACACCAGTACGTTTCCAAGTACATCGCGTATCTGGCCGTCAGTCCTTAGAGGTTGCACCTACGTCACTAGCTACTTACTCACGTCCCGTTAATCTCGGAATGAATACCCAAGTGCTATATAACTTGCAATGGTAAGCACGCATGCATGGCATGGTTAGCTAGTGGACAGTACGGCCGTGAGGACGGTGAAAGAGTGTTTGAGGACCAGATGAAACCTTTGTCCTGCCACTGAGTGAAGATCTCGATGAGACATATACCCCTGTGGTTGCTTCAAACGTCTAGATCCAATCTACTGCTTGCTTGCACCCCTCAGTTTGGTGAAAAAGGTTGGCGTTAGCCCTAGTGCTTGCACTAGCCAGTCAACAATTAGAATTAGAACACAGAAATCAATGAACATACACTGCAGTGCCCATGTGACTATGGAATTTGGCAGCCACGCTGGAGTGGCTTTCCTGTATATAGTCAGTTTTAGTGTCTCGGTAACACACATAAAGGCGCAGAGCATGTGTACCATTCGGTTGAATCCGCATGCATAGCAGCTTCGCCTAATAAATTATCCGGTCGGTGTCTTTTGCGTCTTGCCTGATTTTGGTTGTCGTACGTTTCTAGGGCATGCGTCCTGAAAAGCTCGACTATCCAGTAGTTTGGACTGTCCCTACTTACGTGGATCCAGAGCGAACAACATCGGAAGTAAACGTCAACTACGCACGAACATGGGGGTGGAAACCTGAAGCCCACGTATGACCGTTTACTGAAATTTTCGCAGCTGGTGAATCTGTAGTAGTAAGCTCGATAGGCGGTTAGAATGTGTCTCGACAGTGTGCTGGCAAAATCAATGGTTAATCTGTGGTTAGAGATGGATGTTGGGCTGCGGAAAGTTGCGAGCCACAGTGCTAGCTACTATATCCAACGATCGGCACTCATTTTATTCTGAAATAGATTTATTTCGTCTTAACAATAATGGTCGTAGTCGTGGGACGACCAGGAAGCACGTATATATAGCCGATGGCAACGATAATACATAGAATATATGAAGGGTCTAGACTGGTTGAGATTAGCGCTTTACGGTTTGGTCAGTTGAGCATATGGTCCCCTCTGCTTCGCGAAGGCGAAAATTCTATGAACTGCGCATCGTTGTTCTCATCGGACGGAATATAGAGATATCAATCCCGATCTTACCATTGTCACAAGTCCCGAATGGAGACAAGCGGGACTTATACGCTAAGGTGGCTGCTTTCCCATCTCTAGGGAATCTTCAAGAAACCATCTAGAACATTGAATGCCGTTGCAAATTTGAAAGTGGCTGGTAAGTAGTAATCCGCCTATATATGCAACACACAGACTCATTGGTGAAAGATTGTAGAACGGGTTCCACAGGGAACACGATACCAATTTGGTTGACGGTCGGAGAGAGCCAATATGTCGGGCTGGAAGAGGGGAATCAATGTAGAAGGGACATCTGTACGTACAATATAGTGGGGCCAGATATTGCAGTCTGATTGGACATAGCACCAATCGACAGCTAACGAACGACCGCGTGAGTCCCCCCATATTTTTTCTTGCAACAGCGCATCTCAAAAGTACTGTGCCCGGTAGTCAGTCAGTCAGAAGAAAAAAAAATTATAGCGCGCGGGGCGCGCGCAGTAACTTTGTTTACTGATGGATGCGATCGTCAAGGGTCCTACGTCTTGCGCCAAATCAGAGGGTACAGAGTCCAAACCATCTTTTTATGAAAAAAGGATATCGCAACAAACATAGCCTCCAGTTGTTGATGTCGGAGTCAAGGCAAGCGTTACCTGACCCCTGAACAGGCGTGCGCACGTGACTTCATCAGGGACATTTTGGCATCCAAACAGGTTCTGTCAATTACGACAACATCCTTTAGCAGCAGTTTGGCGGTTGGGGCTCGACATGACTTCCGACTGTCGGTCGATCTGTGACTGATCCCGGGGAATGGTCGGTGAAAAAGTTTTTTTATGTATGATAGACTGATATCCACTCAGTGGCCAGCACTGTGCAAAGTTCCTAGATTTAGGTGACAAAGAGCGCTTAAGGCTGACTTGTGGAGGTGAGAACCAGTCACGGCGGCTGTAGTTGCAAACGCACTGGTATTTGGCATCTCGCTACCGCGGTCTGTCGGTCGCGTGGAAGTGAAGTCCTCGCCACCGGGTTGTAATCACCCCTTTCAACTTTTGATACCAGCTTTTGAGCTATTTGGTATGAATGGGATGAATTATCGCCACAACTCGCAGTTTGCACCGTCCCGCGACATTCGGGAGTACCACTGTCAAAACTATAACTTTCAGTTGAGGCCGAGAGGCCACTCGGCCTCGGAGTAGTTGAGACTAGTGTTCCGTCAAACTCGGACGCACTATACCAGAAGCTGCACACTGTTACCCACTGTACCCTGTAGCAAGTTAGGCGCACGCACATACGCGATGACACCTGCAACGTGCACTTGGTGAAATCGATCGTATCGCGGTGATCAGCATGTAGCACGTGTAGATATTGTCCCTGCCTGTACAGCGTAACTTGCATGCTGAATTGGCTATTGGACAGAGAGAGCCGATCCTGGGTTTGATTGACTCCACCATCTGTATGGCAAGAGCTGTTTGGCATGTCAATAAATGATGGGGCCGCTCAGGGGGTTGACCAACGCTACAGTCCTGAATAGTCTTCTATCTTGTCATTGCGTCCAGCTTACAGAGTGTACGCTAACATCACATTCTCAGGCAATAATAAAATGGCTAAGTACTGTCTATTACATACTTGGCCCCCGCGCGATCAACGGCAAGGGTCGATTGTAGATGCCAGAGTCTTTCAAAGTTTCTATTAACTCGTTTCACTCATTGCACAAGATAAGTGCAACAACTTTGTACTAGCTCGTTACATAGCAGATGGCCTCCGCTGAGTTAGCAAGACCTCGGACATATTCTGTACAGCCATGTCAGCCTTCTGGGGCCCTGCAATTTCAACTGGCGACGTCCACGCGGTCGAAAACGAGATGCGGCGAGATATATCTTTTCCCTCGGTCCGGAAAATTAGTTTAATCAATGATTGACGCTGGCAGACCTGTTCGTTCCCTTTATGTTAATTCCTCACGACTTCGGCTTCTTCCCCCTTCCTACTCGGAGGCAAAAGTAGGTGTTTCGTTAACTGGTCACACAGCGACGACTATTTCCCAATCACTTGCTGGTCCCCATCACCTCATCGTTCGCAGGCAAGCCGGCCATAAAGGAAAATAGGGTTTGTAATACGTGGCGAGACAGTCCCCGAGTCAGGGCCTCCCATCCAAAGTGCCTTCAGGGTAATGCAGCGTTTCAGTTCCACTGCGCTTGGTCGGAGTGGTAGTGTTCAATCGAAGTCAAACGTACATAGACTATTTGACCTCCCTGTCATGTTGGGACACATCTAAGATTTCCGTAAAGATATGAAATTTGCAAAAAGGGGGCCATCTGCTACACAACCCTGAAGGTCGGACAGACTGAATGGGGCACGCAAACCGCGTCGTTGCGTAACAGGCCCGCCTATTCACTGAGAAAGAAGCAAGGCAGCACATGGTCAATGAAGCAATAGCGTTAGCGTTACAGCATATCCTGATTCTTCAGCTTGGAGGTAAGTATATAGGATCGTGTTCTCTCATGTTACGTTAGCACGCTGGATAGGACACCATCAAACTTTGAAAAGTGGATGTCCTCGCTTACGGTGGCGTCATTGCAGGCTCTGGTGATGGAAAAGACATTCGTTATAAAAGTGCCGCGAAAGGGCAGGAATGTTGCAAATAGTGTTGGGATGAATTCCCAAATGCCAGACACAGGACTTACTACCCACCGTCGCAACGTAGCATACAGAGCACATAGCAAGTTACTTCAGCAGAAAATCTGGACACGCGCACAGGTCGACGTGTCCTCGGAGTTTGTATATAGCACGTGAATGAGTTCGCAGACACTAACGACATAAGTGACTCGTCCTTTGAGATACTTAATGCGAGGGTAGCGGAGATGAGGGCATGTCATGGCATTGTCCGGTTTATTTCTGGTAAACACTGGTGTGATTGATCGCTGGGCCTGTCAACAAGCACACATTCCACGTGGGCGGGAAGGAACGCAGTGCAGGTATTTGGACGAAAAGCTATACTCACAAACTGTTTTGTAGGAGTTACACCGCCGATGGTGCAAGGTGAACATTTCTTGCTTGCCACTTACGAGAGGTGGAATTGATGCGAACATCGTATACATTCGGGATCCAAAGTCGGAGGCAGGTGTGAAAAGTCAGACTCAAATATGGAACAGCTTCCAGCAGTCTGCTGAGGGCAACGATGTCCAGGCAAAACACCTTTTCCGAGAATGCAGATTTACAGGACTGCTGCATTCTTGCGCCAACTGCCGGGTGTGGCTTGCTGCGGCAAGGGGAATCTCTTCGAGCTTTGTTTGCATAGCAAATCATGCTGCTCCATGAGCGTGACGTCGGAACCGAGCGGGTCAACTGTTTTTGACGTCTTTTTTTTGTTAGGTTAGGTTTGGCACTAGCGAACCTTTCCGAGGACAGGATGGTATTCATGTAACTGATTGAGATGCCAAAACAACGGACTGACAAGGCGGGCGGGAAAAGACAGATCTTGCCAAGGGTCTGGTGACGTTTTTCGTGAACTTATGAAAAGGGTGATCGTGGGTGTCGTCGGCGGCAGTGGCCACATGAGGCCGTCACCACCCTAACGAGTAACTGGCAGTGCTGCGTTTCCCTGCCACCCTGCAGGCGACCTTCGTGAACCGAACTGACGGTGTACCCCAGAGCGACCTCCCCTCCCCTTCCCAGATCCCTACTTAAACAAGCCAGGCTCCTGTTCTCCGATCCCGTACCTTATCACCACCTCCCTCCCCCACCTTCCTTCTTTCTCTCGTCTCAAACACCATGTCGTCGCAAGAGGAGGACTATAACGACGGTGGTAACCCTTCCGTCCTACCCGAGTCGAAGAAGAGACGCGTGCAAAGAGCTTGTGATATATGCAGACGCAAGAAGAGTATGTCTCCTCTCGACCTATGTCCCTCACAGCCAACTTATCTGGATCCTTTGCAGTTCGATGTAAGCAGCACAAGCGTTTTCCCCCCAGGTCACGCTCACACCCGATCATAGGTGATGGAAGTCAGATGCCAGGAAACAGATGCTCGAATTGCATAGCGTACAACTTTGATTGCACCTACATGGAGGCAGCAAGGGTGGGCTTCCCTGCGATTTACTCTTTCCTTCTCAAGCTGATCTCCTTGTAGAAACGTGGTCCTCCAAAAGGGTTTGTGTGTTTGCTCCCCACACTCCTCCTGACTTACCCCCCGTCTGTCCAGCTATGTAGAGAGCCTCGAAAACAGGCTGGAGAAGATGGAGAAACTCCTCCAGAAGGTGGTAGCCTAGTGTGCCCTGTATCTGTCTACTCATCTCCTCCGGTAGGTCTGTCCAGACGCCGACTTCACGCAAGAGCTTGGCGGCAGTCGTATAGATAAGGATTCGTGGATGAAGGGACCCTCGGGGCCCATGCATCAAGCGTCTCACACTGCGTCGTCGGCATTCCACGGCGGAGCAACCTCCATCGAGGACTTCGTCCCAGAAGACGATGACGATGCCATCGCGGCAACACTGGGCGAGAATTTTGCATCGCTTACATTGCTTCCCAATGCTACTCGCTACTTTGGCAAATCTAGCGGCCCCATGCTCGTGCAGAAGGCAATCGATCTCAAGAAGGAGTACAACGGAGATGACGACCTCCGTGCTGAACGGCTGTCACAAGGTGTTCGCCCTGAGTTCCGTGCTTGTAACCCTGTATGTGTTCCCCCTTGCATCCGTATTCTCTGGTTAATGGTATGCTCTACAAAGTGGGAAGCAGAAGTCATGAGGATGTCAGACCCAGATTTCGAGTTCCCCGCCGAAGACCTAGGGGCGACGCTCGTCGATCTCTATTTTACGCACATGAACCACCTACTCCCACTCTTACATCGTCCGACGTTCGAGCGGAAGGTAAGGGATAAACTTCACTTGCGGGACCATGCGTTCGGCTCTGTATACCTCCTGGTGTGTGCCAATGGTTCGCGGTACTCGGACGACACAAGTGTACTCCTCGAGGGAACATCTTCCCACTCCGCAGGATGGAAGTACTTCGAACAGGTGCCTGTAATTAGGAAGACCCTCCTTGCGCCCCCAACGTTGGAGGATCTCCAGGTCTACTGTGTACGAAGCCAGTTCAGTACTCAGGCTTTCTCTAATTGACTCCAATTATACCAGTTGTCTGCTGTCTACCTGCAAGGAACATCTGCGCCGCAGGCTTGCTGGACGATCGTTGGTATCGGCATCCGGCTCGCCCAAGACGTCGGGGCTCATCGACGCAAAGTATACAACTCTACGTTGACTGTGGAAGGTGAGCTCTGGAAACGCGCGTTCTGGGCATTGGTCACTTTGGACCGTGCAACGAGCGTAGCTCTTGGTCGTCCGTGTGCAATTCAGGAAGAAGAGTGAGTGCAAAATCCGTTCCTCCTTGTCATCCACTTACTTTTAAGAAGCTTCGATATTGACCTCCCTGTGGAGTGCGACGACGAATACTGGGAGTATTCCGACTCCGAACTAGCATTTAAGCAACCGGAAGACAAACCCTGTAACGTAACGTTCTTCATCAATTATCTCAAACTATATCACATTCAGGCATTTGCGCTTCGCACCATCGTACGTCGCTGTTAGAATGTTGTGCGACGGATCCTAACAGACACCTTGTACAGTACTCTATTAGCAAGCATAAAACCGCCTTTGGAGGTAATGCTCCACAGTGGGAAGAACGAGTGGTGGCAGAACTCGATTCGGCCATGAACAAGTGGATAGATGCTGTTCCCGATCACCTACGGTGGGAGCGGAATAGGGACGTCAACACTCCCTTTTTCGCACAATCATGCGTCCTCTATGCCAGTTACTACCAGCTCCAGATACTTATTCATCGACCATTTATCCCATCTCCTCGTCGGCCTTCATTGTTGTCATTTCCTTCCCTGGCGATCTGTACAAACGCAGCACGATCATGTAGTCACGTTCTCGATATGTACAACAGGCGCTGTGGCGTCCCCCAGCCATGCTTGACGGTAAGCCACCTTACTCTTCGTTGTACATTCTGCTCATAATCGTATGGGGTAGATGCCTGCTTTCACCGCTGGCATTGTGCTCTTGCTCAACATCTGGGGCGGAAAGCGCTCTGGTCTTTCCACGGATCCAGTGAAGGAGATGGCCGATGTACACAAATGCATGGACTTCTTGAAGATCTGCGAGGGGCGCTGGCACAGCGCAGGTCGTCTTCGGTAAGCATGACATTCTGGGCGGACCTGTGATCATCGCTGATCTTATCGTCCTTAGGGATGTATTGTTCGAATTGGCATCCGTAGGTGACCTTCCACCGCCACAGCCAAGTCCGACAGGCGCGATGAAGCGCGAACGTGATTCGGATAGCGCAAGTCCCAGTTCAAGTCAATCCTTTTCGCCTGCGTCTGTGCCGTCTCAAGATGGCCCTCGCGTGATCGCTGGCTCTCGACGCGTAAACCGCACGGGTTCTCCGCCCCGGAGGCAACCTGCCCCAGTTGCGCATTTGCCTGTCTACAGCAACGACCTAGGACGATTACCTATACATGGCCAAGTCAATCTCTCTATGCCAAGTCCGCCACATGGCGCTACGCAAACGCAAGGATCGCAGGATCACCATTCGGCAGCTCCAGACTCGTCCCCCGCGGGCATGTGGTATCCACCTCAACATGCCCATCAGCACCAGCATGGACCTCATCGCACACCTCACCTGGCTCACCATCTTGGCAGCGCGGAGGAGTCCTCGCTCGTACCTCCTAACAACGTTCCGGTCAATGGGGGGCTACCTTATCCACATACGGTCCCGTCACAGGCACATCCCCCGCCGGCAACATACCCCGTAGGTGACCACATGTACAACGAAGCGATGTCTGGCTTTACATATGCACCACAACAAACCCCTTCGCCGCCAGCCACGTTCTACGGTGGAAGCGATGGTAGTCACGACTTCCACGTAGGCGCGGATCCATCAAATGTGCACCCCCACCCTCCCCAACACTCTCTGTCCCTCCCACAATCATCAATAATTGACCAAGGTGGCAATACGCATCAGCTCATAGACCACGACACGATCGCCATGTGGTCAAATGCGCCATCTGGGTTCGAGTACGTGTATCCTTTCTCCCCGCTCGTCAAGACCAGTGTTCCTCCTCCCGCACCCTACCGCGCTCCACTTATGTGTGGGTGATGGTTTGCTGACGCATGTTGTTTGGTTGGTCGAACAGGATCAGCGACTGGGGCATGTACATTAATAATGTGTCGGGCGTCATTAGTACCCCCTCTTCGAGACATGGGTGATCTACGGAGATTTTCCGGTGCTGGCACCGTCTTTCACACCTCTTTCGACATCCCCCTTTCACGCATGAATCCATTCGCCACCGCAAATCAAATTTGCTTGGCTTCCTTTCATGACGCGCAGGTATACCAACTGGTCGGGCCGGTCCTCTCACGTTACCTTTCCGCCTTTCTGTTGAAAAGAAGAAGCCAGAAATGAGTGCGCGGACGAATCTCGAAACCTATCGTCATTGTCCGTTCCCTCGCTGTAGCCCTACTAGCCAACGACTTCCCGGGAATTTTCCTCTCATGATTACATACCATAATAACCATCTATAGCATATCTGGCGCACTGCCTTAGGGACACTTTCAACTGTATCCTTTTCTCGCCATATCTGTCTATCGCTTTATACTTTTTTGTAGTTACCTTTCATTTCATTTCGGTCTTCTTGCCGTTGCTTTGTCTCATCTTCACCCCTTTCGCTCGGTACTCTAGTATATTTGTGTATTAATCTAATATTGGCCTATGAACCCCATTTGCATCTTCTGGCGCTGCTTGGGGTCCTATCGGTCTCGTTTTTGTGTTTTTCTCATCTGGAAATATGTCCAATGTATGCACACTACCTTACAGTTCCGCCATTCAGCAATATTAATACATCTTAATGAATTGCCATATATTTTCTATGTTGTCTGCCGGAATGGATGCCAGATGTGACGGACTTGGTTTGGACAATGTACGATAATACCCCAAAATGACAGAATATTGAAATTAAAATCAACCTAGTTGAATGGCACTAAAGGAATAGGCAAGAAAAGAGGGTCACGAGTAGATTATAGGAAAATGTACAGCATACGAAGCTGTTAAGAGGAATAAGAAGCCATTATTTCTTGTGTAGCCATGTTCTTATTATACAGCTATGAGCCATAGCATGGGGGACCATCATTGGATACATTTCTGTTGCAAAGGATCATAATTAATAATGCACTACCAGTCATGCCCAGAGTGATGACAAAGAACATACTCATTTGTCTGGCCAGCTCTTCATGGGGGTAGCAGTGCAATATTAGCAAGGTGTCAGGATAGGATTCTGATCTACATACACAGTCACTCGTGGCACAGGCCTCTTCTTAGTATACTTGGATGCATGCTGAGGAGAAGGTCTGAGATATGCAAGTATCAATCAGTACATGGCCTTCAGTGACGAGTATACTTACGTCTTTTGTACATTTTGGCCCCTTTAGATTAGCATCCTGTCAGCCTCCGAAAGCAAGTACCAGGTGAGTGGCCCACTTGCCTTGGCTGTTTCGCCAGTGCAGGTGTACTAGCTTCTCTGTAATCTTGTTAAGTACTAGGTGTTAGTAGTTGTCACATCACATATACTCACTGTGGTGGATCACAGCGGTAAACTACTTTTGTAGGTTCGAAGATACCAAAAGTGCGAGATCCCTCAAATATCCTATAAGTATGTAGAAGACATAGAGGAAGGGGATTGGAGTAGATACCGCTTGCGCCACAGGCGGAAAGCCATATGTGGAGTACCCCACAGCATGCCTAGCTCTTTCCCTTTCGTGGATCGTAATGTCCTGTTCCCCACTTCGTATGACGTTTACCCGGGGGTATGAATCGCTGTCCATATAATAACTATCACTAAGGGAATGATGAGATGCCAGTGATGAGGTATTTACAATAGGCGCAACTTACCTACGCTGTTCCTGCAATGCGCGTGTACTATCTTGCCTATGATCGCGCAAGGTCAAGTAACAATCGAGAGAAGACTGTCATAGGAGGCACAGGCACTCATATGCTTACCCTAGGAAGCGTCCATGGAATTTCGCAGATTCGACGATGCTATGGGTGTGGGGTTCCTCGAATATCCTATAAGCCTGCAGGAAAAAAGGGGGGAAGGGAATGGGATTACATACCAGTACCGGCGATGAGGCATATGTGGGCGCCATACAGCACCTGCGCGCTCTCTGGCTTTGGTAAACCACCGGCTTGACCGTAATGGCCTGTTCCTCACTTCCTACGATGCTCAGCAAGTCGCTTTCCCTGTGGTAACCAGCATTAAGAGAACGACGAGAGCCGATATCAATTGGATGCATCACGTTTGAAGGAACCACAATCAATAATGCAGAGCCAACCATACTGGAGGGATGAAAAAGAACATACTTTGCCATTTGAGCTTTTCTACAAGGGATAGAGCAGCATCAACATAGGGCCCTCAATCAACACACATGGCGCAGACCTTGGATACTTAAATGCATGCGAAAGGGGTCTGGGGTATGCCCATGTGTATCAGTACATTTCCTTCAGACACGAGTATACATACCCTTCTTGTGCATTTTGGTTCCTTCATATTAGCAGAAGAATCCTGTCAGCCCTCAAAGACAAGGTCCAGTTTGAGGTACACTTACCTTGGCTGTTGTGCCAGTGCAGGTATGTTACTTCCCCTGTGGTCACGCAGGGGCAGCAATTGATAGAATATTGTCCCGGTAGGCACAGGTACGCATATACTTACTGTGGATCATTACGACAGGGAACTGGTTTCGTGGCTGCGAATATCCCCGAGGTAGTGTGGCGATTCTCAGATATCCTGTAAGCTTGTAGAAAATATGGGGGGGGGGAATGGGATTACATACCGTAAACGACACAGCTCCCAAGTCATATGTGGGTGCCATCTGGTACCCCACGGCAGGCCTAGCACTTTGGTAAGCTGCCGGATGGGCAATCCGAGCCTGTGCCCAACTTTCTGCGACTGTTTCCTGGGGGTACAGAACACTTTCCTCTGAATGACTAGCATTAAGAAAATGAGGGAATGTATTGACGAAATATTTACGACCGGGTCCACCTACCCTGGCCGTTTCGCCCGTGCGGGTGTACTGGTTGCCCTGTGATCGCAAGGCCAGATAACAATCAATAGAGGACTGTCGCAGCAGGTACAGGCACGTATATACGTACTGTGGCGTATCACGACGGTAGGCCACTTCCGTGGGTTCGACAATACCAAGGGTGCGGGGATCCTCAAATATCCTGTAAGCCTGAGAAAACACATGGAAAGGGAATGGGATTAGATACCGTGTACGAATCAATTCTCCACATATGTTGGGGTACCTGGTACCCTGCAGCTGGCTGAGTACGTTGGTCTATATAAACCATCGGCTGGACCATTCTGGCCTGTGTCCCACTTCCTGCGACGTTTACCGGGGGGTATAAAGCACTTTCCCAGGAACGACTAGCATCAAGAAAATGATGAGATGCCATTGATGAAGTATTTACGACCTCATTTGTGGCTCCAGTCGTCACCCCCCGATAGGACATTACAGGCTCAAGGCTTGTGGCCATAGAATATAAATTGCCTATCTCCTGTGAGACGGGCACAATGGCCCATCCCTTCGAGCTAAAATCACTGGCACTGCCGTTATTTCTGATGGGGATATCTATTTCAGCACCAGTGATGAAACAAGATACTCACCTGTTATGATGGAAGACATGCTTCAGAAGTTGCGAGAGCGACTTATTCCTAGAAAACCTTTTCCGATCTCGAGTAGAACAAGGTCTGTTGGAAGCAGTGCCCTGCTATGAAGGGGAAAGCAGTAACAACACATGGTCAGGAAACAGTGGGGGTACGTGCTTGGAATGCATGAACATACTACGCTTTCGTCACAGGATCGTCTTCGGAATAGTTTGGCGCGAAGGTAACGAAGCATTGCGTGGCAGTCCGATTTAACCACTACGGATATCTTTGACCGTTGGTCTGAATCTGCAGTCAAGGCCAGGTGAGTTCGAAGAAGACGACGAGCGCTCTGAGCAAGCTGTATACGAGGCAGTGCCAAAACGTGTCAGGGCATGACTGACCTGATATTGTATGACGGAGTAGGACAGCGTCTATCCTAGACGCCAATTCCCAAATAATAGTTTAACCAAGTCACCTTGCGGGACATGCCGTTGCGATGTACAGAAAGCAGTCAGGTCACTGAGCCTCTTGTTGTCGTGTCTTCCGCTGACTGATTCACTTCGGGTCCTGCTTCTGTGACATTCACAGAATAGTGGTCGCATACTACTAGCCATAATAGAGCTCCACTAAATACCTCTCTAACGTGGAAGGTTGAAAAGGAAAGATTGACGTGCATTATAGCTAAAGAGCCCTCACTTCCTTTCGCTTCAATACTTGGAATGATTGGCAGTCGAGCAAATATGCCTTGAGTGCACGTTTCATCCATGGAAACTGACCTCCATGTTCGGATTGGACTGGCTGACATCACAGCATGGCGCAGGTTTGGGATGGAAAAAAAGCTTACGTCTGGATGTGACGTAAGCAAATCTGAGAAGAATCTTAATCTCTAAAGTTGCGAGTAAATCGGGAAATGCACTTGCGATGAGAGTTTCACGGAGTATAGCGCCTTACCGCATCTGTCTCTCCCCTCACCATGGGGACCATACATATTATGGAACCACAGGATGCACACCTCTATTGGCCTGTAAGACAACTCTGATATGAGCTTCACTCGACTTTAAAGGCCCTGTGGCTCGGGCACACTGTCAGCCTAAGCTTTAAGTTAAGTCTGTGTCGAAGTCCACCTATAATGACACGGGACATGCATAAGCAGAAGAAGCGTAAAAGAAAAGACGAACGTTTTCACCAACGGTGTGATAACACACTCAGTGTCATCATCCCGATGAAAGATGGGGACAATTCTCTTGATGGATGACCAACATTCCACCGATGGCTGCCACGAAGTGCAGATTGACTCAAACGGCACATTCGCAGAACACGCGTCACCACAATAGCCTTGGAACGGCCGAATTGAGGTGAAAGGTTGATATTGACGACATGCACGAAAAACGTGCGGTTGAAGACTGTCTTCGTAGTATGAGAATAGGTAATATATTCACAGCTGTCTACAAAGAGAAGCGACATAATACACAATAACTCTGCGACCATCGCTCACCAGGAACTAGTAAATACGATGTTCAATTTAAGCATTGTTATCTTTCGGCAACAGTTAGTCGAACGGTCCAAAACTCTTGACAATCCATGGAAAAGGGGACGTGCCGCTCTCTGGAATAAATGGCCAGCACCTCAGCCCGTAAGTGATCAAGTCTCTAGAGTAACGACGGCCTTTGCTCACCGGTGACGTCACTCGTTGCCTCATGGCGGTCTTAGACAGCAGGCATGATGCCATTCATGATAGTACTCGAACAGAGTAGCGCCCCGGGATGAGGACCCTGCGATCACCGACATGCATGCAGTCCAGCAGCACTGCAGCGAGTTTCCCTGTCAGCCGTTATCGACACTAAGCGGTGAGTGCGCTCAGGCAGAAACATTTTCGTCTGTCAAATGATAATCCATATTCAGGAGTCTACGCGTCTTATGATGAACTCCACGACCAGTGGCACAGAGGCTACGTACGACTTTAGTCCCACGCAAGACCAGTATTCATCAAACATCCCCGTCTGGAAGGATTACTTCGCCTTCGTCTCTGCCAGGGAGCCCCGTATCCTCGAAATTGGGTCATGGGAGGGGCGTTCTGCTGTCTTCCTGCTCACAACTCTTTGCGCCACCGGTGGAGAGGCAGTCTGCGTCGACCATTTCGATGCAATGCAGACGCCGGCGGGTCGGGAACGCTACCGAAGGGTAATGCACAACCTCCGTTTAACAGGGCGTCCTGCTCGTGTACTCGCACAGTTCAGTGTACCTGCTTTGTTCATGCTACTTCAAGAGGAGGGCGCTGAAGGGGATAAGGGAGGATTTGACTGGATATACATTAACAGGGTAAATCGCGCGGATGACGCGTGCCTGAACGCGGAGCTGGCCTGGCGACTTGCTCGTCCAGGGTGCATATTCATCTTCGACGACTTCCACTGTTCTAAATACCCCATAGAACATCAGCACCACCCACGACGCGGAATGGAGGCTTTTCTTACGCTTCACGCCAGTGAGTATAATAGGCTAACGGACGAGAAGCATCGCCAGGTCGTCTTGCAGAAAACCAGCGCAATGCGCAATAGCTTTTCACCGCTCGGTAGGGATCGAGTCGACGGAATGGACGACGATCTAAGGGTCGTAGTCTCCATTGACTCAGAGTTCGCGATGCCTGCCGCAGTTATGCTTCGCAGCCTCGTGGAGGCCACGCCTGGGCCTCTCACCATATATATCCTAGAATGGCGTTTGTCACAGGAGGCAAGGGAAAAACTAGTTGCCTCCATACCCATTAAACAGAATGTGGCTCTTCGATTCCAGCCACTCTCGCCAGACAGCTTAGCAGCGAAGATGGGATTGATGTGGGCAAAAATCGACTTGATGAAGAATCTGCCGTTCGATCGTGTGCTGTACATGGATGCAGACGCGCTCGTCCGTAAGGATCTAAGGGAACTCTGGAGGATTGAGTTGGATGGGCGACCACTAGCTGCAGTTCAAGACGCAGGATATCCAATGGGTCACGATGGAGTACCGCGGGCCGCATATTTCAACTCCGGTGTAATGCTTCTCGATCTCGTGAGGATCAAGACAGAGGTTCCTGAGCTGGAGAAGCGGGCACCGGAGAGAAAACAATCCTTGCTCCGCGATCAGGACTTACTGAATGCGCATTTCACGGGAAATTGGGTCCCATTGAGCCCCAGGTGGAATGCGCATGGTCTTGTATCAGGAGCGGACCGCGGCTCTCCTGAACAACGTGCCCTTCGCTGGGAAGATGTAAAGGACCCTGCTATCGTCCACTTCACCGGGGCCGTCCACCCAAGTTTGCCGGAGGTGCTTAACCCGTGGGTGCAACCTCATACCGCGAAACCGTGGGGGTACGCTGGGGCACCAGGACATCCATTCACGGATGAATGGTGGCAAATGTTGGAGAAGACGGCATGGAAGGGTTGGCAGACCACACCAGAGTACCTGGAGATCTGCGAACGCGAGATACGTATCGCGCAGCAGAAAGCCACCGAAGCATTGGAGAGACGATTGAGAGAGTGTTGTCCAGCTTATGTGTGCCGCAGGTAACCTATACTGTTAGTCCGAGATTGATCATGACGTTCAACATCAAAATGACATGCACGTGTCGAGCTGGTTGTACTTACTTAACAGTGCATGTCCACAAGGTCGACGTTTACTTCCATAGTTATCTACGTACGCAAATTTTTCTGGGTCTCCAAAGGCATCTCCGACACGTCAGCTAAACCTGTCGGTGGCTTTTTACCATTCCGAGCGCGGAGAGGCGTCACTCCATGTAGGTAGCCGACGAGGCGTGATGGTGGATAGTTGCAGGTCTTCCATATGTAGGTAGGTATGCAACAATGCTCAGCCTTGTTTGCAACGCTTTATATGTCGCTCACATATCCACCTTCTGCTGTGGACTCTGCCTCCAGGAGAAAACCTTATTCTTTCACTTGTGACTCTAGTCACCATTTATTTGCAGCGCCGCCCATCTCCTTTCATAGCGGAGCACGCGTGACAAATGCCTTGACGTCGCCCCCATGTCCCAAGCGGCGAATTCTGAACATGACGTCCTTTCTGCACCTCCTGCAAGCTAGCAGACCCAATCAAGCGGCAGCATAAAGCAAAGCCTTGCTGGGCCAACCACAATTATTCACCGTGGCGTACTATTAATGTTCCTTTGTACATTTTCAGTGTAGAAAATCTTTCGAACACATCTGCCCGTGCTCGTGGCAGTGGTACTATTACTGGTCAACATCTCGTGCAGTCACAAATGTCACGTAGTGTCACAGAGAGTCACAGAGAATATTTAGTACTCCGCTTGGAGCATCAGCGTACGCACTTGAATTCATCATTAAATGAGCGATCGGGATGTGGATAAGGGACAGCGAGAGATAGATAGGACGGCGATTACCTTGGAGTGTTGGTGGGTGCCACGGCAGCTTTGATGCACCCCTCGTAGTGAGAAGCGTTCGAGGTTGCCTGCCCTCGAATCCGAATGCTAGGCATGCGAGAGTGCGTCACGTCCTGAAGCACCCCTGATACGTGAGTGTGGTGTGTTTGTTGGTATTTGTCACGTTTATTTCAGCTCCGGCACGGCAGCCCTCGGCATGTGACAGCAAGAGTGATGAAGCCAAATGTCACTCCATGAAATTCATCTCTTTTGTTTCTCACCAGAACACCACAATTTCTTTGCGAAGATCATTAGAACAGTTACTACATGATGTATAGAAAGTATCTTATTAATTGGAGCGGAAAAAGTATCGCTTTTGAGTCATGCACGAGATGTTGTCTAGTAATAGTATCTCTGGCGACATCTGTCAACCGTCGAAGATCGTGAGACCGATCGTTTACGCCGGTCGGTTTAACGCTGACACCACTTGCTAGTTTACTGGGTAGAAATTTGGCATCAGTGGAGCAGGCTAAGAACTTGTTCCAACCCTACTCTACGTGGCGCTTCCTGACTTCGTAGCTGCAGTTGGGGACTATACAACTCTTACGTCAGTAACTTGCAGCCAACCAGCACGCTTCACTGCGTTTGAAGGCTATATGTCTCACTAGACACCGCAAACGTCCATCTGAGTCGATGGTGGTACAGATTATCATCACTAGGTGGCATTGAGTGTCTAGTGGTTTATCCTGTCGCTCACTCGGCTTAGGCTAACCGTTTGCGGCAAGTGTCTTGTTCGGCTATACCAATTCCTTTACCGTAAGTGGGTGGTTTATGCCTCTACGACTCTGTGCCCGTAGTAACTCTTGGACCCGAATGAAACTTCGAGCCAGTCTCTGAATATCTTTAAGCTTTGGAGCTCTTTCAGGGTAAGCAAGGAAAATTAGTCATGGCTGGACAATGCCTAGCAACTATCACTTTCTTTCCTATTCGTAGACCATACCATGCGGACTTTGCTGGTTGGCATTGTAAATAAGTGGCTCTCTGGAGTCTACTGGCATTGGCCCAACCGAACAACGCGGGGGCAATTTCCCTATGGGTGATGATGTCTGTTGTCGATGCTGTCCGAATGGCAGCCATACACCTTGACGACTGGGGCTTCGTGAAAGAGACCCTTGCACCGGTGGACATAAATTGGCGGCGTGGAATTCAGTTGCAACCCAAGCCACCGACAGTATGCAGCTCACCTATATTCTTACTTTACTAGCTATTGCCACGCATGCATACGCGTGTTCAGCTTGCCCAGGCAATGTTGCCAATACGCCTTTGTCAAAGGCATGCGTCTCCTCAACTACTGGTTACACTGCATGCTCGTAGGTGTCCCAGGGTGCACTACTGCATCTAGATACCACTAACTAATTCCATCCAGATACTCTCCATCTGTCGTGTGCCTCTATGATGTGTGTATTACCTTCTGAAGGCTTAACCGACAACGTCTAACAGTAGGCGGGACAGACCAACGGTTCTCTCTTTCCCCAGTCAAGCAATGCCAACTGTCCGGCATCTGAAGTGACAACCACTATCTGTCCCTCGTGTTAACTCCACACACAACTTCGTGCAACGGAGCCGCAGAGACATCAGTACAACGATGGAATTGCTAAGCGGGCTGCACGACCTGTAATACAACGTGACGGGAAATGCTTTGATATACTGGAAGTGATAGGAAAGCATACTGTACATACGTGGATTTCAGTTTGAAAAGCTGTAACCGCCGACCTCGAAGTTG
>JADGIP010000277.1:0-24277 GCA_016618355.2 Astraeus odoratus | reverse complement strand
GGCATACCCCTCACGCTCCTTACTGCACATACACTCCTTTGTCCTCTCCACGTCCACCCTCATGCCATTTCTCCCTCAGGCTGTTCTATTCGTAACCATCGCGTTCGTCGCCCTTGCACCTCTGTCATGGGCTGCATCCGCGGACCAATGGAGATCCCGCTCCATATATCAGTATGCGTAGCTCGTTCTCGTTCTCGCTTGCCTCATTTGACTCTTCGCAAGGGTCATTATCGATAGGTATGCATTATCCAACGGTACCGACCCCACACAGTGCAATCCTGCAGACCGAACATGGTGTGGTGGGACTTGGAATACGTGGGTATTGTCCTCTTTCGTTGATTCTGCTTTATTTGATGTATCTGAATATCGTCATTTGGTAGTCTCCGGGAGAATCTTGATTACATCCAGAATGCCGGTTTCACAGCGGGTTAGTATTCGTTTCGGAGGTCTGGCGTGCACCATATAATTCCCCCTCTACAATAGTATGGATCAGTCCTATCTCCAAGAACTACGATGGTCCCACCACTCCTTATGGCGACCCGTACCACGGTTATTGGGTCACTGACGCTTCTCAACTCAACGATCATTTCGGTACCTCTGATGACCTCAAGGCACTGTCGAATGAACTGCATCGCCGAGGAATGTAGGTCCAGCACACTTTTCTAGTGGAACACTCTGACATAGAAGGCAAGGTATCTCATGGTTGATGTGGTTGTGAATAACGTTATGGCAACTTCGACCACTCCCGATCTATCCTCCTACATGTTTAAAGATTCCGTGTGTTTTCTCCTTGTTCCTATTCCACCAGCTCGTCGCCTGATAAGATGTCATTCATAGTCACAATATCATCCATACTGCCCAATCGACTGGAACAACAGCACCAGTATTGAACGCTGTTGGCTAGGAGATACTGTCGTCCCTTTGCCAGATATAAATACCGAAAATAGCGCTGTTGTGTCTGCGTTCGGCGACTGGATCCAGTCTTTCGTAAAGGAATATAATGTTGACGGTCTTCGTATTGATGGTAGCTATTTTTGTTTGCTTGTGCTTGTGCGCATCTGATGCTACTCCCACAGCCGCGAAGTATGCCGCATGGATCTCTATGGTGAATTTGGTCGCTCATGATTTACAGACATGTAAACATCGACTTCTGGCCAGTATTTTGTGGAAAAGCTGGTGTTTTCTGCATAGGTGAAGTCTTTGGCTCGGACGTCAGGTAAGTGTTTATGGTAACGCAGTGCAGCCTATTTCTTATTACCTGCCCTAGTGAGGCTGCATCGTTCCAGGGCCCTAATGCCCTTGATTCCGTCTTACATTATCCGATGTATTATGCGCTTGCCGAGGCATTTAGTATTCCTGGTCCGCTAAACACCAGTGCTGTGAGCAACTTGATGGCACAATCGAAAACTTTGTTCAAAGTAAGTGCCTTACCCTCCGGAAGACACAGGTATTTACGGATGTCAGGATACCGGGTTGCTTGGGAATTTCCTTGAAAATCAAGATGTGCCTCGCTGGCACAACATATCTGTTGACCAACAGAGTCTCTAGTCAGTCATGGTGTTCCGTAATGCCATCATTCCTGTCACTGATATCGGCGTTCTAGTAATGCCATGGTGTTCAATTTTATGTCTGATGGGTATATACCCGCTTCACTTGATTCGATGCGCTGCTGATCACTTTCATAGTATTCCTATTGTTTATTATGGCCAAGAGCAATACTTGGATGGATTTGCTGATCCCGTAAGCCATTCCTACTTAAACTTTAATCACGGCAAAGACTTATCCATTCTAGTACAACCGCGCACCCTTGTGGCCCTCGAACTATGCTAATACTACTGCATACCAGTTGGTCACGACGCTGAACAAGGTATGTAAGCATATGTTCATTAATAATTTTACTTTCATGTTGTTCTGTAGTTTCGTAATTTCCTGGCCCAGAACTCCACGTGGCTCTATTCATCTGCAGAGCCACTTACAGTGTCGGAATACGGTCTTGCGATCATGAAGGGAAACGTCGTTTCCGTCATGACTAACATCGGCTCTCCGGTACGATCCACTGTCGATGTTGAAAGATGACCCCCCAGACTTACATGAGAGCGCTGCAGCCAAAAAACGTCAGCATCGCAGTTTACACTCCCTTCCCTACCAATACAGATCTTGTCAAGTGAGTAAACTAGAACTCTCACGGTAATATATTTAACATCCGGTCCTTGTAGTATCCTTACTTGTGTTCACTGGGTAGTGGGCAGCAATGGGACTGTCGAAGTTGAATATACCAAAGGCGGACAGCCAGTTATCCTCCTTCCAGTGTCCGAGCTCCCGGGATCGGGCTTCTGTGGATACGACGCTGGTTCATCTAGCTCGACAAAGTACATTTCCGGTGCCCTCAGCACGCATATATCCGATGGCAAATTAGCGTGGGCCCTGATGTTGGGATTGCTTGGGCTGACCAATCTGTTCTTTTTGTGACTCTGGTTTATGTTGTAACGCTTGTTATGTGGTAGCTTTTTTTTTTCCCCGGCGCTTCGTTGTATTTTTTGGAGTCAGGTTGTGGGGCGGGCTTGAAAGTCTCATTCTTGGGTTTTATTGATATTGGTGGTTTCATGGGTACTCTTCACGGCTGTCATGTTAGTTGTTCAATCTGAACTGGTTTGACACTTCCATTGATCTACATATGTCGAAAGCGGGAGATCTATACAGCCAAGGGCAGTAGTAGTCCGTGTACACATCTCCGCTCGTGTGAAACATATGTATACTCTATGCCGCTGTCACCACCTGACTGGTGTATGGTCTGGCTGATTAATCCCCCGTGACATACTCACGAACTGATCTATCGATCCCTGATCAACAGCGCACCGCGGGTTGCTTGTACGTATTGCGTCCGCCGAATGGACATGTTCCTCGAGGTGCTATATAAGTGCATGATGAGAGGAAGGTGAGTAGTGATGTGAACGTGGCTTGCCTGGATGCGCCGCGTCGGACCGGGGTGGGTGCGCAAGAATTCCAAGCTAGAACCACCGTGTGTGCGCTCATACTCAGCGAGCCGGAGGTGCATACTTGACACAGCGTTAGCACAAGAAAGAAAGCCAGGGTCGGTCGTCCTTACTCCACAGCAGATCGAGGATCGTAACATGCTTGTGCAATCAGCCGCATACCGATTGCGTCCGCTGTCAAGCGCGGAGTGGCGTATGCATGCGTGAAGTGCGGGACTAAGAGGGACGGTGGTGTACTCACCTTCTAGCTCTTGTGTGCGCGAATTAGGGAGTTCCAACAGCAGTGTGCTAAGGAGCCGACTAAGGCCCCAGTCTAATCCTGCGGATTGAAGGAGAAAAGCAATGAAGATGAGGACTTTGGCTGAGGAGTAGCGTTCTTGAGGATGTCGGGCAACTTTGAACATATAAGTCGTGATATCAGCCGAAGTAGGGACATGGGTGTGTACCTACGTGCCCAATCTCTGTAGTAGGGGATAAGCCATTGGACCATGGAAAGAGATGAAAATGGACAGACCGTGACCAAGAACCGCCGCCAGGCCTTGCTCATCCTTACACACAGGTAATATCCCTGTAAACACAACAATATTACCTGTGATGGGTAGGTCAGGCTAGTAGGTTTCCCTGGAGAATTCAACATAATCACGGACCAAATGAAGCCATGGCATTGACGACTTTGGGATCGTTTACGACCAGTAAGTGCCATTCCTTGCCTCCACTCTCCGGCGTGGCGTCCGTCTCGCGTTGCCTTGCAGCACCATAGGGATCCTCACCCCAGAAATCATCGACAAACGGTCGTCGACGCGGTTCGCTCGAGTGTAGGGAACCAAGATTATTGGCTTCCAGGATGGAAGTGACAACGCGGCGGACATGACGGGTAATAGGATGGTCGGCAGGGAGAACTTTTCCGCGGAATTCGGCGAGCAGTTCAGCGTAGGCGGTCTCGGCGAGTTTGCTTTCGTACTTCGGACTGATGGCCATGAACCGCCATCGGCCTGTTTCAGGGACTTGTTCCAAGCTACACGCGGGGAGCGGGCTAAGGATGCAGGCAGCGGAACGATGATCCTTGCGACGACTCACTGGGAAACATAATATAACACGCCTCCTGTGCAGAAGATGACGAAGATCTTGGCCGCGGGATCTCGGGAGAACCAACTCGTGTGTGACTGCTGGTCGGAGAAGCGCGTGTACTGGACGTTATGCCTCGGCGTTGTGGAGAAGTGACGGGGACGGCACCAGGGCTTCGAAAGAACTGGTTGCGATCCACACGACAGCTGACGCACTGGGAGGCCGAGTGTCCAAGCTGAGTTGTTCAGCTGAACCATCGGCCGTGCCCATCGAGTGCAAGAAAGCCTCGCTGAGCAGGCTCTTCGAAGACAGGTCGACGACAGCATCACTTTGGAGTTTAATGGATGAGTCGCAGAGGTTAGACCACGGCCAGCAAGTATTATTGTATCGGACGTCATCAGCCCGGCAGTTGTTTGGTTCGATGGTTGTCCAAACACACGTAGTATTAGCTGCGTACTAATTGTCGTACTTATCCACTCAAGAGATGTAACATTGACCACATCGCTCCTCTGTAAGGCACCACACTATGTAAGTATTTCTCTGACGGGTGTCGTGATGCTGCCTCGTGTTGGATACATAGTTACATATTAGCCGAGCGGTCCTTCCTGGAAGGGCTGGGAAATGTTTGAGTTGAAATGCCAGAGGCGGGAAGCCAGGTTGAACTTTTCCGCCAGCTCTTCTCATGCAGGACCGACGACCACTGTACCACTAGCAGACACTCGCAGACAATGTCCTCGTCCGATATCAGCAAATCTAGACCCAAGAACGTTCCCTCCTTTTCTTCAGTGCAAGATGCCTCATTCCTCCAAGTAGCAACTTTCCCCGTCCCATCGACGTCGAGAATCAACCTTCCTGATACTTCAGCCCTCCTCCGTCGGAGTACTCACTACTTTGACCGAGATATTTCCTCCACCAGGCCTCGCACTGCTTGCAGCGGCGATACGACACGTCCATCTCCTTTTGACATGGACGGTGCGTGTAGCCGTACACGGGAGCTGGAGCTCCTAAGCAGCTCGTCAGTTACACTTCTTCCCTCTCCACCTGCTTCGCCAAATGGGACAATATCTCAGTCCCGCGATGATGGCGAGTCCCTGCTGTCGGAACGCGTTCGCGGACTACACGCCCAGTCGCGGGAGTCAAGTCATTCTTTCATATATCCTCTAAACGAACCGGGCGAAAGGATTGCAATACGGATACAGAGGCTTCGCTCCCGTACTGCTGCAATTCTACAATCTCTCCCGGTTACGGTAGTGGATGTGGATACGTTAGATACGCCAAATTCACCGCGGTCTGTCTTGCCAACGTCAGAACATACCGACCAACACTGTGATCGACATAGCTGGCGCCTATCGTCCAAGAAACTCAGACGAGTCTCGGCGTGTACGAATTTGCGAGACAGCTTCCGTGGGAGCACCTCCATTATGAATAGGGGCGTGTCAGAAGAGGTACGTAGTACGGCTAATTATATGGTACTAACATCTTAGTTGACATTCCGTGCAGATCCAGTCAGAGTGCAATCTCCTCGAATCATCTTCGCACCCTCGCACCCTCGCACATTCTTCAGTTGATACACTTGTAGAACCACTGGCACAATGTCTTCCTGCCAAGGTGGAAAATGTAAAAGACAAAAACGCTCGATCACCATCGTCGTACCCACCAGGAACTCTGTCGTCTCCGTCGCCCTCTTCGCACCGCTCGTTTGCTAGTCAGGATCCCAGGGTGACAAGCACATACACTTCATTACAACACCCATTTACTCCGTACCCTACCGGGTCAAGGCAATCGGCGTCCCTACGCGGGTCATGTGACGAGTTCGGACTCGTCTACATTGGTGGACCCCTGTGGTCATGTGCAAAGATTTCCCGCTCTGCAGCCAAGCGCGCTGCTCGTCGCGCTTCTTCGTCCAAAAGCACAGGGTTTATGTCCTATGCTTCCGTATTTCCCCTTTCTGGCTCTCTGAGCAAGTAGAGTCGAGAGGGTTCCATGGCCCGAACTCGTGTCGCCGTCACGTTCCTCTTTTATACGTCTGCACATTCCTTGCATTCCTTCGTAGTCATGATATTCTTTCCAACGGTGCAATCGCACACGACATGTTCTATCACTCTCTTCGTCTTCGTGGTTTTTAGGTAAATTCAGTACGATTCAATCATACGCATCATGGCCTCGCACGGTATAAGGTCCTATTTATAGGGTAGGAGTTCCTTGTAATAAATAGTATGGCAAGTGGCGGGTCCCTCGTCAGTTCCCTGCGATTCCATCGTTGGGGACATTTGGATGTCAATGTAATGCATTTCGCAGGATTCGCACTTGTGCTAAAGTTTAGTATTTGGTAGATCATCAAGCTAGAATTCGAGCTGAGACCGAAGTTGGTGCTATGAATAAACCGATTCACTTACAGGTGTACAAGTGTTGGTAGACAGAAGTATCAGAAAGCAGTCGGAGCTTGACGTTGGTACTAATAACACGTCATAGTATAATGTGTATACCGATTACTGCGGAGGAACAGTAAAGTACTCTACCAGTCTACGTTCTTCAAAAATCTCTAAGAGGTGAAGGACACCGGCGCTATTAGAGGGCTCCGGGTATCTCTATTGTTTTAACCATCTGTATCAGGTCCCCTTCCCGTAGGTCATCGAAGTCGCGCAAGTTGATACCGCACTCGAAGCCTTTCCTAACTTCTTGGACCTCTTTCCTTAGTTGTCGTAGTGCATCAAGAGGGCCTGTAAGAAACAGGTTTAAATGTAGAAAAGATAGCCATCTTAACCACGCACCTTCATGGACTTCTCGGCCCTCTCTAATGACCCTTGCGATGCATGACTTCTCAACTGTACCATTCCCAACTCGACAGCCAGCAATCTTCTTTGTGACATTCCCTTTCATGTGGATGTCGAACAACTGAACTACGGTTGCCTCCCCTACAACTTTGGTTTCGTAGGTGCAAGGCAGTAGGGACACGACGCAGTCACGAACATGATCCATGACACGATAAATAATATCGGATGAGTGTATCGTGACGTAGTTCTGAGCTGCAATGCTCTGAACAGAACGAGGGCAGGAAACCGAAAATGCAATTATTTGCGCTGGCGAAGCAACCTTGTCAGTAATTTGTCTCCCCCACATCAAGTAGGTCACGGCTGAAACGAACCATTAGCCGTCTTGGCCAACATCACATCCGATTCTGTGACGTCTCCAACCCCTGTGGAGACAACTCTGACCCCAGCAAGGTGGTTCCCGATGCCCTCAAGAGCTCCAACAAGCGCCTCCACACTTCCACTGACGTCGCCTTTGATGACAAGTCTCAATTCTTTTTTACCTCCGCTTTTGTCCTCTGCTCCATTGCATTCGTTTGTGTCGTCTTTTTCTCTACCCGCCTTCCGTGCTGCGTTGATGGCTTCCACATCCTGTAACACGCCCTCAACATCCTTCTTCCTAAGTCGATTTGTCTTGGCCCTCTTGATATCCCCTTCACTACCAGCCAAAACTTCCTCGCCAGCTGCAGGAAGCGACTTCCAACCTGTAACTAGGACCGGGGTCCCCGGCTCCGCAGAAGCAAGAGGCTGCCAAGTAGCCGATAGCAATTGACGAGAAGAGCATGTGGATGTGCCTGCTAGTAGAGGTGTCCCGGGTTTGAGCGTACCACGAGAAACGAGAACCGTTGCTACGGGACTAGATATTGGCAATGCATACGCACGCCACATCTCAGTATAAGACAGAGGCCAACGAAAGGCAACAACTCACCCCAATCCTTTCTGCACCTTAGACTCTAGCACATAGCCTACTGCAGAACAGCCCCGATCTGCACGAAGGTCCATGAGATCCGCCATCAATGCGAGTGTTTCGATGAGACTCGGTAAACCTCTGCCTAGGAGGCCAGAAACCTCAACGCAAGGAACATCGCCTCCGAATTCCTCAAGTGGTACACCAGCTGCAAGGAGGGCCTGCTTAGTCCTTTCCTATCCTCTGCGAATAAGTCACAGACACCATAAGGGACAGAGACGTACCACATCGGCCTCTGGTTTATCCACCTTGTTTATCGCCACCACCATCCCTATGTTACCCTTGTCCCTTTCACGATTGACGAGGTCAATTACTTCGAGGGTCTGAGGCATAACACCATCATCAGCCGCTACAACGAGAACTACGATGTCGGTCACGGAAGTGCCACGAGCACGCATGGCCGAGAAAGCGGCATGCCCGGGAGTGTCAAGGAATGTGATGACACGTTCGTCAGCTGTGTTATCGGTGTGTGATGAATCGACGCCTAACGAATGGGAGGTGGCCCTCACAGGCACACAGAAAGCACCAATGTGTTGTGTGATACCTCCCACTTCGGACGCTGCAACAGAGGACGAACGAAGTGTGTCCAGAAGAGTAGTCTTTCCGTGATCAACATGTCCCATGATAGCAACCACTGGAGGACGGAATGGAAGGAGATGAGGAGCCGGATGGGGTGGGCTGGGCGATTATAGGATCTACATGAGAAGCTAAAGGAGGAACGAAGTGAAAGGTGACGTACGGTGGATAGATGTCAAATGCAGCCTCGTCATTTATGATAGGGTTTCTGCCAAACTCTTCTGCAAGAAGAGCGGTATAATCAGATGTAAGGACTGTCATGCTTTTAGTAATGATGGTCGCGGTATCAAAGGAATAAATTACCATGGTCGTGAGAGATATCTTCCGGCATGCCTGCCTGGATCATCTTCCTTTGGAGAGTGCCTTCAGTACCAAGTGTCCAATGAAAACCGGAATGAAAGGAACACCCAAGGGTACGCACCCAAGCGCACGTTCAATAATCTGGCAAACTGTCCCACCGTAACAACGGTAGGTATATACAGGTCAGCTTTAGCGTTTTGTTTCTCTGTCTCTCTTTTCTTCTTCTCCCTATCTCGGTCCTTCTTCTGTTCTAACTGTTGCCAACGCGCCATTGGCTTTTGTTTTGTTGAAGGAATGGATGCGTTTGACGAACGAAGGAGAGAACCACGCTCTTTGAATTCCCCCCTTTTATTAGGACGCTTCAAACGCTCTCTACCAGGGAGGTCCTGAGGGCTCGAGGGAGTAACGGTATCCGTACTTTCTAAGATAGCATCGGTATCAGGGAACGTGTTTAGAACAAGGTCTGCCTGTGGATCGGAGTGAGCTTTGGACTGCTGGAGTAACACAGTGTCAGTAGTCGACGGCATGTGTCGTGTGCTGTTAACGGGCACATTAGAAGGAAAGGGACCGCGCCGTTCATGCAGAGAACTGATGTGAGGAACACCGTCGCGTGCGAAGCTAGAGGGCCGAAGTAGGGAAGGGCGTGGAGCTACGCCAAAAGAAATAACATCAGCTGGTCGGGTGCTTTCCCCAGAGCTAGGGGTAGGATAAGGAGACTCGCGCCGCGCAGACCTAGTTAATGAAGGTGGATCTGACGGCTTCGTCTTCGTAGGGGGGGACCATCTTGAAGTTGATACTTTGGAAGGTGGTGCACGAAGCGGTTTAGTTGTCGCCGATGCTCGGGTTAAAAGCGATGTCCCCGTTGGTGGATGGGACGACCGAGAATGTGACTTGGATGGCTCTATATGAGACCACTTAGACGGATGAGGGTCGACCGGAGGCGTCACCTCTTGTGCGGTACGTTGCCAGGAGAGCTGCAAAGCACATGAGACGAAACAAGCACATGTCCAGACCAATTAGCTACCTGCGGTCTTGCAGCCGATGCTACTGAGCGAGTGCTCTTGAGAACTCGAAAAGGAACCCGCCTTCTGTGCATCCTCTTCGCAATGCCTACGATGTGAACGCGGACAACCCGCGGAAACGCCCTCGAAGTTTACACCCGAGCCGAGTCACGTGGCCTTTGGTGCAAATCACCGCCTTGACTCGCGTACATTATTATTACCTTGCGTGCATAATGTACGCGCGATTCTGTCTACAGGTGCTATGCAAACGTCCTGCGTTTCGTCGCGTAGTCGCGCGGAATAGCACCAGCTTCCCAACGGGTTTCACTCTATTTCCCAAATTTCTTGATGCCCAAGAGCAACGTATCTTGTTGACCTCTGCACTTTGCCGACTCGATGCTCTCGAGAGTAAACGTGTTCGTAAACTTCAGAAACAACACCGTCTTGTGCACCCACCTTCGAATGAAGCCTCCACAGAAGACTTATTCTTACCAGAGAATTGCTACACCTTCCAGAAAGTAAGACAATAGGGATTGAAGCAGCGACGTCATGCTACTCGTTATGCAGGGCCACTACGACAACGTTATCCGAGATTACCGAGAGATGCATCTTACCTCCTGGCGCGAATCAGAGATCCCTGGACTTGCTCAAATTCTAAACCGGCTGTATACGCTATGTCCGTCAGGGAACACGCAAACTCATATTCTCCATCTTGCATCGACTGGAGAAATCCTCCCCCATACAGACAATCCTAATTCGAGCGGTACGTGGATTCTGGCTGTCAGCCTAGGGGCAACACGGGTGCTGCACTTGGAGGGGACTAGCGCAGCCACCCCTCCAAAGATCGATGTCCCACTTATGTCCGGCAGCGTATATTTGCAAAGGTGGTGTACGCCTCCTCCCTGCGAGCGTAGGATGTGCACTCATGTAATAATAGAGATGACGTGAGGTACCATTGGAAACATGCTGTCGTACACCCCCATCCATCCCCTGATCATATTAACGGCCAACGAGTCAGCATCATCATCAGGGTATGCTTTGAACCCCCTTCCCCTTCCTCTTCCCTCAATGTCGTACAGGATCGCAAAGAGCCGTAAATTGAATATGCCATGTCTCCGGAACCAAGTGTCGAAGCTGTATGCGGCCATCTGCGTTACGGTGGCGCATTTGTAATGGATTGCACCTTAAGAGACAAAATTTCATGGCACAGATCCACAGATACGGACCATGGCAAATGTTTGGTAATGCCTGCGAAAAGGTGCGATAAAGGTGGTAAATCAATGATATGGGTCACTACGTTATCATTCATACCATACTGCTGGACAAGCTGGACTTGTGTATGATCTTCTTGCTCCACCACCCGGATCATCTGCTTCCATGACTAACGTTTGATAATAAGGGCACTGCGTCACCGATCGTCTCCAGCACGTCGGGCATCGGCGCGTTACCCTTTGTATTGGGGGTAAAGGTAAATATCACCGTGTTTGTGAGGTTCCCGCATGATCGGAAGGTTATTGACCTGAGAATTCCACGACCTTATAAACCCGAAGGCTTCGCAGTGTCTTGTACGGTGTATATGTACAAATACATGAGCTCCGGTCCTCCTGCCCGAGATTGAATGTAGTTAAAAAGTCCCAAGGAATTGTTTGCAATATTCGCATGGCATGTCGTATATTACAGTCAAAAATAATATTACCACGCGATGACCACGCCGAGGATGGTTTACCTCCACCTTACCTACACCTTACCTACATACTCACTCTGGTCCACATCCGCGATTGGCTGCAGCACTACTGACAGTTGCGTCGGAGCTGTCATCATCATTGACTCCGGTCTAGAACACAAGCAGCAGCATCTGCTTGAACCCCAGTTCCACCCTAAAAATGTCGAACAATCATAGGGTTTGCGCACCAGGGGACTTGTCCACACGCGGCTTATGGGGCAGCAAGTTGTGAGCCAACCCAATTTATCAAACCGAAATCTCGGTAACCCTCATCCATTTATGCCATGCGTTTTCCTGGACATGTTGCAAGAGGAGTGTCGGTTCGATGAAACGCGAACAGGTGAATTCCGACACTGTCACAGCCGAGAAATACAAGGGGATGAAACAGTCAACAGATACAATCAGAAAACACAACAACATCGAGAATAGAATGATACAGTGAGGATTGAGTGGTGAAGTCCATGCGAATGGTGGTTGGTCTAGTGATAGTCTATAGTGCACAATGTATGTTTCGCCCGAGTGAGGAGGTCTCGGGCTAGTTGACTTTTGAAACGCTTGATACGCTGCAAGCACATGTTATTACCTAAGGCTGACAGAAATGGTAGTGGCGAAACAACTCACGGTAAGCTGCGATGGCCTTCGCCACCGTCGACCGCTATGACAACTACTTGCGTCCCCTGAGAGCTGTTTGGTAATGTCGGACTTCGTACGAATAAGGCACTTACGTCGGCGAGTCGACTCGTCGACTGCACTGTGCCATATTTTATTTCCCCCCCCGCAGTCCAAAAGAACACCCGAGTGCCGTTCTAGACTTGGAGTTAAAGAGAGACATTGAGACGGGTGGCGGCAACTTACTGGATACGCGTTCATAGCCGAAATAGTAGGGACGGAGAGTCTTGGTCTTGAGTGTCATAGGCAGTCCAAACGACTCCTTATAAAACGCTGGGAGATTGAATGGGTTTCTTCTTCGATCGTTAAATTACTTCTTCAAGTCTCCAACCGGGAACCAGTCGGTGATAGGAATTGGAGGCATGCCTAATTTGTTCGAGCAATCCTGGGTCAACAGGGGAATGCTTGTGTGGAAAGATGAGAAGGGGTCGCCTAATCAATATTGAATTGTGAAGGAAGCAAGGTCGGAAAGTTGCCAGCAAACAGTAATAGCCGAGCTGATCGATTCCTAGATGCAAATCTGTCCCGCGACTCTAACAATAACGGATGAGTGTTTAATCCAGTACGAGCCCATAAATCGAATGCAAGGTCTTGCAGGCAGCGAGTCGCATCACACATAAGAGCTCCTTGAGAAGGATCGAGCCAAAGGAACCGAGTTCATGTGAGGTCCACGTAATAGTGCTGGAGGCCACAAACAATTCGCCAGCGAAGGATCATGTGCGCACTGTCGCGGTTGTGCGTGGCAGGAGTACGCATGCATGCTCATGTACGTCGTGTGAGTAGGGGGACTGATGATCCTCGGCCTGGCCCAATCAACATTTCATTTGCACGGAACTGGCTGGAGCGGACAGCCAGAAGTGAACGGATCTCCGCTCGTGCACCTGCAAAAAGGGACGAAAAAGATGCATGCGACTCCGGAAGGAAAGCATGGATTCAATGAAGGGTCGCAGCGAAGGGCGCCATGGGAATGTGGCGGAACTAGATTATTAAATAACAGTGGCCAACTTGTGTCATTGACATTAAGGAACTCCTTCGAAGACTACCATGTCAGTCATTCTTGTCACAGGTTCATACGACCATGAAATCAGATTCTGGGAAGCATGGAGTGGCATATGTTCTCGGACAATCTCCAGGTCTGGGGAAGCAGGGGTGAGCAGTTTTCCCCCTTGGACGATCGTGAACGCCTGATCTACACTAATCTCCAGCAAGTGAATCGCCTTGCCATCTCGCCCGAGTAATTCTCTAGCACCATCTCTAGTAAAGAATGTTGCTCATGCCTTCAGATACTGCCAGCAAACGTCTTTTGGCCGCAGCCATTCACAAGAAAGTGTATATTTATGAGATTGCCAGTTCATCTTCAACACCGGTGGGCACCTCTGACTCTCTCTGGATGCGTGTTCGTGAATCGAGATCTTAATCGAAGTTAACTTGCCTCGATGCTCATACTATGAATGTCACCGCTGTTTCCTTCCACAGCGAAGGGAAATGGCTGGTTACCGGAAGTGAGGATGGCACAATCAGAATTTGGGACCTCAGGTCACTTGAGTTCCCTTCATCCGCCTCCTCAATTCTGACCCGCGTGAATAGGAGTGCGCAAGTACATCGCACTTACGACAATGGTGCTCCTGGTAGCAACTCCCGCTACATCGCTGTGGCAGGGTGTACTAACGAACGTCTATGGAAGTGAACGATGTCTGTGTACATCCCAATCAAGGAGAACTCATCTCCTGCGATCAAGCTGGTTGCATCAAGCAGTGGGACCTATCAGAAAACCTGTGCTCCCACGAGTTGGTATGTACGTCTAATCTCCAATGTTTTCATTTGCTTAACGTCCTCCTCCAGACTCCTGCAGGAGACGTCCCAATTCGGTCTGTCAGTTTGGCATCAGATGGTTCATGTTTGGTGGCAGGAAACAACAAGGTAACTATTTGTGGGTATTAACGTTGCTGCGCTCATTGTCCCATGAAAGGGCAAATGCTATGTGTGGAAGATCAATGAAGAGAAGTCCGACATCCCAAGGTATCAGGCTGTGACAAAGTTCAGCGCACACAAGAAGTATATAACTCGAGTGCTTCTCAGTCCTGATGTAAAGTGAGGTGCATTGCCGCTGTTGTGTCTTCTCCTAACGTACGTGTGGTTTTGTAGATATCTTGCGACATGTTCTGCAGACACGACAGTCAAGATATGGTCGATATCGGAAAACTATGAATTTAGGCAAGAGAAGGTGTTGCAAGGACATCAGCGTTGGGTATGGGACTGTGCTTTCAGTGCGGATTCTGCATACCTCGTGACGGGTACGTATTACACCTCTCATTATGACCTCATATATGGTATAGAGCTTTTGCACGCTTGCTTCCAACAGCATCCTCGGATCACACAGCCCGCCTTTGGGAAATGGCCTCGGGAGAGACCGTTCGGCAATATAATGGGCATCACAAAGGCAGGTCTCATACCTATTTTCACGTTCATTCTCACGAGCTGCGTTCTACACAGCTGCTGTTTGCTGTGCACTCCACGATGGGCCTGGGTAACGTTTTATCCAAGGGTATATATGTCCGCGAGATGAGCATTAGCCGCAGAAGGACCGGATGGGGTGGACATGCTAAATGCAGATGAAAAGATCTCGGGGATCGCCTGTACAAACAACCAGATACCATGTCTTGCCATCCATTTCCAACCAGTGTTTCTCACGATCAACTTGACGTTGTCAGTTGATTCTGCGATCTCTCGTCGACCCCAGGGAAATCTAAGGTATGTGGGAAATATGATAAGGGCCGCGTGTACCGCGCGTGGTGCCGTACATAGCAGATATGCTTCAAGGTTCACTGTCTCGACAAACCATCAAGCTAAGATTAGTCACGCGCAAAGCCTAAGTCTATGGCCATCGACGGTGGAAAGCGAGCAAGCACATTGGCTTGAAGCGGAACGGTGCTCCATGCTATACACAGTAAAGCGAGACTGCTTCGGTGATATTAGTGTCCATCAGGCAAATCTGGGCCAATGGGGTTATCAATATAATATTTCTTTGTTTCGCGATTCTCGCACTGGTGGTGCAATCGTTTCAAATGAAATGAACAGGACTTCTCCCAGACTAGAACTAGTCGAAGAGAGGGCTTCATTATTGATTGGAACATCAGCGGCTCGCGTTGGGTGATACTCCACCTTGGCATGTCAGATGCACTCTAATAAGTGAGTGCCACGGAGATCCAGATCAACTTAGGAAATGACGCAACCATGAATCCATGAAAGCCTCACGACGACAGGACGAACGTACCTGGAATACATAGCCTCATGTCACGCTCTGGCTTCAGCAGGTGGTCAAATGCCTCAACTTAGTTGGTCCTATTACCAGATAATCATGTTGCAGTTCAGGAATGGATTTTAGCAGAATGCATGCATCCCGACCCGTGTTCTCGTATTAATTCAATGGATCGGTTCACCGGTCGGGGAGGTAAGCCAGGGAGAAGCAACCACCACGCCAGCGGTTCTGCACGTTTTCACGGTATGATTAGTTTACAGATAATCGTCTTCAGGGCTGCGTATTACGGGAACGTAGTTCGTTGTTCCACCCGACTTTCCGTGAAGCAACAGGGATGTGTTGAAACATAGGACATCGGCCCGTTCACCTGGTTAATTTCCTTCGGGCTCAAGCGGGGGTTCATCACTGCGATGCCGGTGATCGAGGGAACGAACGGTTTTGACTGGTGGGGAAAATGAGTCGAGTGGGCCACTCGAAGCCCCATATCAAACATGTGGCAGCAACCCGTCCATTAAAGGATCTCGTGGGTCCTACGAACGGGATGGACTGCAGTGCCGTGTTACCGATCAGCCATGGTTAGTCGGGTATCCACTGCGCTTGGACTCAGGTCTGAGGTGGGAATCTTATAGTGCTATCCTAAGTCTGCACGGCCTTCGTGCTCGCTCGCTTCTCTCACATGTGCTGATGATGGCGTGGTGGGAACGCATACACATACGCGCATGGGAATATGTCTAAGACGACATTGGCTGCCTACTATGCCGACCTTGGAAGGTACTTATATACAGACGACGCACAAGTACGCTACATAGTAGCAGCTAGGATAGGGTCTAGACGGAAGCAGGCGGAAGGCCGACGGAGTGAACCGGGCGTCCGCGCATCTACGCCGCTTAAGTGTCGTTCCCAAGCTAGTGCCACCATATAGTCTCTATTGGACGGCTGCGCTCCCCGGAGCTGTGTGAGGTTCGTCTAATACAAAGAGAGGGAACACGTAAAGCATCAGACAAGGGACAAGTTTTCCACCAAAAGAGGATGACATGGAGAATGACAAGTCGAGTGGCACATTCCCTAAGGCTTATGTAGGCGCAATCCTGAGCTCATCAGGACGAAATGGCGTGTTGATCGCTGAACGTGGACGTGCAACCAACCCTGAGCGCCAGGGCCATGCGGAAGCAATGGTAGCGTGCGCTATTTGTGTTTTATATTAGTTCGGCCAAGGAAAGGAAAGGAAATAACCACAGAGTAAGCGAGAAAGCTAGGATCGATAGGTGGGTGGCATGAATCTCTGCTGTGGTCCGGCAACGAACGCAATATATCGAGTCTTGTGACTGGGTGGTGCACGGCGAATGGAGACGTGGGACGGACGGGCGTCTACCACACCGAATCTTTACCCAAATTGTCCTAGTGGCAAGGCACTCCTCCTGTCAATAATCTTGCTGTTAACGGCATTTCCCCGGACCAAGTGCATCGGCCTCGGGTCACTTCGGCGTGATTGGGTGTCCCTGTCCTCTTTTGAGCAGTCGGTGTCACTTGATTGCCAAGCTCTCACATCTTATTTATCCCAATCATTTTCTTTCTATTCTTCGTTCCTCCCTCCGTCTTGCCTCCGCTATTCTATGGCAGTAACTGCTCCACACTTCGACGGTCAGTATCAAAACTCCATCTCTGTCGCTGAAGAGTCTGCTTCAGCTGATAATGGCTTCTTTGCTGTCGAACGCGATCCCACATCTTGGGACTCGTCCATGCCTGCGAGCCAAGGGCTCTATCTCTCAGAATATGAGAAAGACGCCTGCGGTGTAGGCTTCATCTGCCATATCAAAGGTGACCCCAGCCACAAAATCGTATCTGATGCTCGTCAATTACTGTGCGCTATGACTCATCGTGGGGCTGTCGGCGCCGACACTCGTGACGGCGATGGCGCTGGTGTCATGACTGGCATTCCTCACCTCTTCTTCAAGCGCGAAGCCGAGAGGGACATCGGTTGTGTCCTCCCCGAGCTGGGAGAATACGCTGTTGGAAATGTTTTCTTCAACAAAGACGACTCTGCTCAACTCCAAGCTTCCCAAGAGACCTTCGCTCGCATCGCCAGCAGCCTGGGTCTCCGTGTTCTTGGCTGGCGTCAAGTCCCCACCGATGGCTCTATACTAGGTCCCGCTGCAAGCAGCAAAGAACCCGAGATCCACCAGCCTTTCGTCGTCCTCCGCTCACACTACGGTGATGGTACCACTCCTCAGGGTGGTACTTTCGATGCGAAACACTTTGAGCGTCAGTTGTACGTTTTGCGAAAGCATGCGACCCACACCATGTTTGTCTATTTCTATTGTCTACAGCTATGGACCGTGCTCAACACCCTTGGATTCTCTTATGTATTAAAGTACCCTCGCGAAAGGCTTCTATGTTTGCTCATTGTCGTCGAAGAATATTGTATATAAGGGGCAGCTTTCTCCTCCCCAAGTATACAATTACTACCATGATCTCAATCACGTGCTGTATTGTTCCCACTTTACTTTGGTGCATTCGCGATTCTCTACAAATACTTTCCCTTCTTGGGACCGTGCCCAACCGTTGAGATGGGCTGCGCACAATGGTTAGTCACTCCTCTCGCACCACGGCACCAGGTAAGCTCTGACAACGGGGTTTAGGTGAGATCAACACCCTTCGTGGTAACAAGAACTGGATGCGCGCTCGTGAAGGAGTGCTCTCATCCACTCATTTCGGCGACCAACTCGATCTTCTCTACCCTATCATCGAACAAGGGGGGTCTGACTCCGCTGCCTTTGATAACGTACTCGAATTACTCGTTGTCAATGGTGTTGTCACGTTGCCGGAGGCAATAATGATGCTCATCCCCGAGGCTTGGCAGGGGAACGAGAATATGGAGCCGGAGAAAAAGGCGTTCTACAATTGGGCGGCCTGCCTTCAGGAACCTTGGGATGGGCCTGCCTTGTTCACCTTCAGCGATGGACGCTACTGTGGTGCCAACCTTGATCGCAACGGCCTGAGGCCATGCCGCTTTGTCGTTACCAACGAAGACATCATAGTTTGTGCTTCCGAGGTTGGGGCGGTTTTCATCCCTCCAGAGAAGGTTGTTCAGAAAGGACGTCTCAAACCTGGTCGTATGCTTCTCGTGGACACCTTGGAGGGTCGAGTCGTAGACGACAGGGAACTCAAACGGACTACGGCGGCTAAACAAAACTTCGCATCATGGGTCGAAACTCATGTACTGCACGTTCCTACCATCGTCAAGCGCGTGATGCGTAGCAATGTGTCGATTGATCCCGTCGTTGATGATTCGTCACTTAGCACTGATCGCAAGCTGCTAGCTTTCGGCTACACTGTCGAGCAACTCAATTTACTAATGCTCCCGATGGTCGAGAGCGGAAAGGAAGCGTTAGGTTCCATGGGTAATGACGCACCATTAGCTGCGATGGCGACTCAACCCCGTCTCATCTATGAGTATTTCCGCCAGCTGTTCGCTCAGGTGACCAACCCTCCTATCGATCCCATTCGAGAGAGCATCGTCATGTCACTAGAAACCTATGTCGGACCCGAGGGAAACTTGCTCGAAGTGAAGCCAGAGCAATGTCATCGAATCCTCCTCCCCTCCCCGTTAATTACCATCGAAGAAATGAACGCTATGAAAAATCTCAAACATGCCTACACCGCCTGGCCATCTGTTACAATTGACATTACCTTCCCAAAAGAAGAGGGTCTCCCTGGATATCAGTTTGCTTTGCAGCGTGTATGCAGCGAGGCCGCACAAGCCATAGAGGACGGCATCAAAGTCATCGTCCTGTCCGATCGCGCTACGGGCCCTACTCGTGTTCCCCTTTCTGCTCTCGTGGCTTGTGGTGGCGTCCATCACCACCTTGTCCTTCAGAAGAAGCGCGCGAAGGTTGCTTTGATGGTCGAGACGGGTGAGGCTCGTGAGGTGCACCACCTTTGTGTACTTGTTGGATACGGTGCAGACGCCGTTTGCCCATGGTTGATGATGGAAACCATCTACAAGATTGGTCGGGAGGGACTGTAAGTTTGTTTTCCAGGGCGAATCCAGCCGTTTACATGAGTTGACGTGTCGCTGCAGCGTCAAGGGTGACAAGACTGTCCAGGAGTTGATCACTCGCTACCGCTCCTCTATCGATAATGGGATACTCAAGGTCATGTCAAAGATGGGTATCTCGACGTTACAGTCCTACAAAGGTGCCCAAATCTTCGAAGTTCTTGGCCTTCACAGTGAAGTAGTCGAGCGTTGCTTTACTGGGACTGCTTCCCGAGTCCAGGGTGCCACTTTTGATCTGTTAGCTCTCGATGCGTTCGAGCTTCATGAACGTGGCTGGCCTTCTCGGGAAACGATCTTACCGCCTGGGATGCCCGAATCGGGTGAATACCACTGGCGCGACGGCGGTGAAGCTCACATCAACGATCCAGCTGGTATTGCAAATTTGCAAGATGCCGTTCGGGAAAAAAACCAAGCTGCATATGACGCATATGCTCGCAATGCGAATGAGCAAACCAAGAGTATCCATCTCCGCGGCCTTCTTGATTTCCGCTACGAGAACGCGTCACCGATTCCAATTGAACAAGTCGAGCCTTGGAACGAGATTGTTCGGCGTTTTGTCACTGGCGCCATGTCATATGGATCCATCTCAATGGAAGCTCACTCCACGCTGGCGATCGCCATGAATCGACTTGGCGGTAAATCAAATACTGGGGAAGGAGGAGAGGACGCAGAGCGATCCCAAGTGTTACCCAATGGTGATACCATGCGGTCTGCGATCAAACAAGTTGCATCTGGTCGTTTCGGTGTTACCTCCAATTATTTGGCGGATGCCAATGAACTTCAAATCAAAATGGCCCAAGGTGCCAAGCCCGGGGAAGGCGGGGAGTTACCGGGCCACAAAGTTTCTCCACCCATTGCTCGCACTCGCCATTCTACTGCCGGTGTCGGTTTAATTTCTCCCCCTCCGCACCACGATATCTACTCCATCGAGGACCTCAAGCAGCTCATCTACGACCTGAAGTGCTCCAATCCTCGGGCACGTGTTTCTGTAAAGTTAGTTTCCGAGGTCGGTGTTGGAATTGTCGCCAGTGGTGTAGCTAAGGCCAAAGCGGATCATATCCTCATATCTGGACACGACGGGGGCACAGGAGCTTCCCGCTGGACTGGTATCAAATATGCAGGGTTGCCGTGGGAGCTTGGTCTTGCTGAGACACATCAAACGCTTGTGTTGAACGACCTCCGGGGTCGCGTCACTGTACAAACCGATGGTCAACTTCGCACTGGCCGTGATATCGCCATTGCCTGTCTCTTGGGCGCAGAGGAATGGGGTTTTGCCACGACGCCACTCATTGCCATGGGTTGCATTATGATGCGTAAATGTCATCGTAAGTGTAATCGTATACTTGATAGTTCCAGCGTTGACATTTCGGTGTAGTGAACACGTGCCCAGTCGGGATAGCCACACAAGACCCCTTGCTTCGTGCGAAGTTTGCCGGGCAGCCCGAACAAGTTATCAACTTCTTCTACTATCTAGCCGAAGATCTTCGACGCTACATGGCAAAGCTGGGCTTCCGAACGATCAACGAGATGGTTGGCCGTGCAGACGTGCTCAAGGTCGATGAGAAGCTTCGAACAACTAAGACCGCGCACTTAGATCTGTCTGCTGTTCTAAAGCCCGCGTGGCAGATGAGGCCCGGCGCTGCCACATATCGTGTCCGTCAACAAGACCATAAACTTTACATTCGCCTTGACAACAAGTTCATTGACGAATCCGAGCCAGCCCTCACGCAAGGCCTTCCCGTTCATATCGAGTGTGACGTTACGAACACTGACCGTGCGCTAGGAACATCGCTTTCTCACCGCGTGTCCAGATTGTACGGGGAGGAAGGATTGCCGAGAAATACCATCCATATTCGTATGCGTGGCTCTGCTGGCCAATCATGTGGCGCTTTTCTCGCACCTGGGATCACCATAGAACTTGAAGGTGACGCCAATGATTATGTCGGAAAGGGGTTGTCTGGTGGCCGCCTTATCGTGTACCCTCCAAAGCAATCTACGTTCAAGGCCGAAGAGAACATCATCGTGGGCAACGTCTGCCTGTATGGCGCGACCTCTGGAGAGGCATTCATCCGAGGTATTGCTGCCGAACGCTTCGCAGTTCGTAATTCGGGTGCCAACGCCGTTGTCGAGGGCACGGGTGATCACGGCTGCGAGTACATGACTGGAGGTCGTGTCGTCGTGCTTGGCACCACCGGCCGCAACTTCGCCGCTGGCATGAGTGGTGGGATTGCTTATGTTCTGGACACAGCTCATACGTTTACTTCGAGGGTCAACATGGAAATGGTGGAGCTCGGGAAGGTCACGGATCCCAAGGAAATAGCTGCTCTCAGGGGCCTCATTGAGGACCACCGACACTACACCGGATCTGAAGTGGCCAACCGCGTCCTGCATGACTTCCATCATTTGCTGCCTTTGTTTGTCCGTGTGATGCCTTTAGATTACAAGCGTGTCCTCGAGGAGCAGGCTGCAAAGGAGAAAGAAGAGAAGATGCGTCAAAGCGTCATCGATCTTGTACCATCCCGGACTGCAAGCCAGGTCGATCTTGCTTCCGAGGGTCTCGAAGACATTTTGCTCCCCAAGGAACCAGTTCCACATGCAACTTCCAAACGCGCGGAGCCTGCGGTCGGCGATATGGAAGACTCTTTAGTCGACGATTCAACAACAAAGCAACGCCTCCATAAACTCGACAAGGCACGTGGGTTCATGAAGTACCAACGGTTGAACGAGGCATACCGGCCACCCCGTAAGCGCACCAAGGATTGGAAAGAAATATCTACCCGGCTCACTGAGAGCGAACTTCAATACCAATCTGCGCGTTGCATGGACTGCGGTGTGCCATTCTGTCAGTCAGATACGGGTTGTCCTATATCCAACATTATACCTAAATGGAACGATCTGGTCTTCAAGGGGCAATGGAAAGATGCACTCAACAGGCTGCTCATGACCAATAATTTCCCAGAGTTCACAGGTCGCGTCTGCCCTGCACCTTGCGAAGGCGCGTGTGTTTTGGGTATTAACGAACAGCCCGTCGGTATCAAGAGTATTGAGTGCGCTATCATCGACAAGGTATTGTGGACTTCTTAACTTCAGTACGAGTCTGTTTTTATTAACCACCGCTAGGCATTCGAGATGGGCTGGATGGTGCCGAATCCGCCCGCCTACCGCACCGGAAAGAGGGTGGCTATCATCGGATCTGGTCCAGCTGGCCTTGCTTGTGCGGATCAACTGAATAAAGCTGGTCACTTGGTCACAGTTTATGACCGCAATGACCGCTTGGGAGGGCTCCTCATGTATGGCATTCCCAAGTGAGTATCTTGTCATTTGATGTTCCTCTGGTTACCGACTGTACCGTAGCATGAAACTGGATAAAGCTGTTGTTCAGCGTCGGCTAGATCTGATGGCAGCTGAGGGTGTTGTAAGTCATATTTATTACTCAAACTTAAATAGCGAATTAACATTGGCAAAGACCTTTGTTCCCAACGCTCATGTAGGCGTCAACGTTGATGCAATGGCGCTGCATGCAGAAAACGATGCAGTAGTCATTTGCACGGGAGCAACATGGCCACGCGACCTTAGAATTCCAAACCGCAACGCTGATGGCATTCACTTTGCTATGGAATACCTTCAGGTTTGGCACATTTCCCATCTGAGGTTGTTACCATGGCACTGATGTCCATGTAGCTGAACACGAAGTCTCTTCTTGACTCAGAGCTGCAAGATAGCAACTACATCGATGCCAAAGGCAAGGATGTGATCGTAATTGGCGGTGGAGATACCGGCAACGACTGCATCGGAACGGCTATGAGACACGGTGCCAAGTCGGTTACAAACTTCGAACTTCTCCCAAAGCCTCCTGGTTCTCGGGGCAGGGATAATCCTTGGCCCCAATGGCCTCGGTTCGTTCATTCACTCGCACTGATAGAAGTAACCATACCTAACCCTTGTCTAGGATTTTCAGAACAGATTACGGTCACAATGAGGTTGCAGCTCACTTTGGGCATGGTGAGTGGAAGGTGTTATATATTGCAACATGACTTACGTTCCTTCAGACCCTCGTGAGTACTGCATTTCCACCAAGGATTTCGTTGTGGACGATGCTGGGAAGCTAAAGGGTGTCAATACTGGTACGTAGCTTTATTTTGTTCGTATGTGCAACTAACAAGGTTGACTCACTAGTTCGTGTCGAGTGGACCAAAGATAGTGGTGGAAGGTGGAAGATGGAAGAGGTCCCTGGGTCTGAAAAGTTCTTCCCTGCACAACTGGTCTTTTTGGCCCTTGGTTTCCTAGGACCTCAGTCCGAAGTTGTCAATGCGCTGGGCTTGAAGCAAGATGCTCGGTCGAATGTTCAGACGCCTGCAAAGGTGACCACCATCGAATCAGTCTTTGTATGTCAGTAGCTAATGGATACTGTTCGACAGAAATACTCTACCAATGTCGAAGGCGTCTTCGCCGCTGGTGACTGTCGTCGCGGACAGTCGCTAATTGTTTGGGGAATCCAGTAAGACCGATGTTCATGGTTTTGTTATACTGTGAATCTCATTAACTCGCAGAGAGGGACGCGGTGCGGCTGCGGAGGTGGACACTTGGCTCATGGGTGGGTGTACCAGATTACCTAGCGCCGGAGGCATCAAGACCAGAGTACGTTGTCGTCAACTTAGTCTATTCTTGGGAACTAAAGTATCGTACACAGACCTTCGTTCCTCCTCCGACCAAGGTGACTCCAGCCGTGAAGGTCGAAGCTTGAGACATTGGATGCCGACGTATCCAAGATACATTATGCATCATACATGTACACTCAGTTCGCCTGCACTATTGTTGTATGTAATTTTTTTTGCCTCTACATAGTTAAGGGGGGGG